>CM054119.1:16784434-17025210 GCA_028673005.1 Tanypteryx hageni | reverse complement strand
TAGAATTTTTTGCGATTTATTCTCGATTATTTTGAACTTTTTGCTAGTTTTGCTCAATTTTCCTTCGATATTTTCTTTATTTTTACGTTATTAAAACTCGATTTTTTTCCTTCATTTTGACTCGATTTTTTCTAGAATTTTTCTCGATTTATGTCTGATTATTTTGTGATTTTTGCTAGGGTTATGCACAATTTAGACTGGATGTTTCCCCGATTTTTACGCGAATTTGTCTACAATTTTTTTTGATTTAATCTGATTATTTCGAAATTTTTTTCTTGGGTTTTGCACGATTTTTGCTCAATTTTTTTCGATATTTGCTCAATATACTCTCGATTACTGATCGACTTTTGCTCAATTTTATATATTTATTTTTTTTATTATTTATACAATTTTTCACAATTTTTACTCGAATTGGGAAAAATTTTTGCGGTTTATTCTCGATTACTTTGAACTTTTTGCTAGTTTTGCTCAATTTTCCTTCGATATTTTCTTTATTTTTACGTTATTAAAACTCGATTTTTTTCCTTCATTTTTGACTCGATTTTTTCTAGAATTTTTCTCGATTTATGTCTGATTATTTTGTGATTTTTTGCTAGGGTTATGCACAATTTAGACTGGATGTTTCCCCGATTTTTACGCGAATTTGTCTACAATTTTTCTTGATTTAATCTGATTATTTCGAAATTTTTTCTTGGGTTTTGCACGATTTTTGCTCAATTTTTTTCGATATTTGCTCAATTTACTCTCGATTACTGATCGACTTTTGCTCAATTTTATATATTTATTTTTTTATTATTTATACAATTTTTCACAATTTTTACTCGAATTGGGTAAAATTTTTTGCGGTTTATTCTCGATTACTTTGTACTTTTTGCTAGTTTTGCTCAATTTTCCTTCGATTTTTTCTTTTTTTTTTAAGTTATTGAAACTCGATTTTTCCTTCATTTTGACTCGAATTTGTCTAGAAGTTTTCTCGATTTATGTCTGATTATTTTGTGATTTTTTTTAGATTTTTTCTCGACTTTTGCTCAATTTATTCTCGATTAGTGATCGAATTTTGCTCAATTTTCTATTAATATTTTTATTATTTTTACGATTTTTTAACTCCGCTTCCACTATTTTTACTCGAATTGGGGTAGAATTTTTTGCGATTTATTCTCGATTATTTTGAACTTTTTGCTAGTTTTGCTCAATTTTCCTTCGATATTTTCTTTATTTTTACGTTATTAAAACTCGATTTTTTTCCTTCATTTTGACTCGATTTTTTCTAGAATTTTTCTCGATTTATGTCTGATTATTTTGTGATTTTTGCTAGGGTTATGCACAATTTAGACTGGATGTTTCCCCGATTTTTTACTCGAATTTGTCTACAATTTTTCTTGATTTAATCTGATTATTTCGAAATTTTTTCTTGGGTTTTGCACGATTTTTGCTCAATTTTTTTCGATATTTGCTCAATTTACTCTCGATTACTGATCGACTTTTGCTCAATTTTATATATTTATTTTTTTATTATTTATACAATTTTTCACAATTTTTACTCGAATTGGGTAAAATTTATTCTCGATTATTTTGAACTTTTTGCTAGTTTTGCTCAATTTTCCTTCGATTTTTTCTTTTTTTTTTAAGTTATTGAAACTCGATTTTTCCTTCATTTTGACTCGAATTTGTCTAGAAGTTTTCTCGATTTATGTCTGATTATTTTGTGATTTTTTTTAGATTTTTTCTCGACTTTTGCTCAATTTATTCTCGATTAGTGATCGAATTTTGCTCAATTTTCTATTAATATTTTTATTATTTTTACGATTTTTTAACTCCGCTTCCACTATTTTTACTCGAATTGGGTAGAATTTTTTGCGATTTATTCTCGATTATTTTGAACTTTTTGCTAGTTTTGCTCAATTTTCCTTCGATATTTTCTTTATTTTTACGTTATTAAAACTCGATTTTTTTCCTTCATTTTTGACTCGATTTTTTTCTAGAATTTTTCTCGATTTATGTTTGATTATTTTGTGATTTTTGCTAGGGTTATGCACAATTTAGACTGGATGTTTCCCCCGATTTTTACTTGAATTTGTCTACAATTTTTCTTGATTTAATCTGATTATTTCGAAATTTTTTCTTGAGTTTTGCACGATTTTTGCTCAATTTTTTTCGATATTTGCTCAATTTACTCTCGATTACTGATCGACTTTTGCTCAATTTTATATATTTATTTTTTAATTATTTATACAATTTTTCACAATTTTTACTCGAATTGGGTAAAATTTTTGCGGTTTATTCTCGATTACTTTGTACTTTTTGCTAGTTTTGCTCAATTTTCCTTCGATTTTTTCTTTTTTTTTTAAGTTATTGAAACTCGATTTTTCCTTCATTTTGACTCGAATTTGTCTAGAAGTTTTCTCGATTTATGTCTGATTATTTTGTGATTTTTTTTAGATTTTTTCTCGACTTTTGCTCAATTTATTCTCGATTAGTGATCGAATTTTGCTCAATTTTCTATTAATATTTTTGTTATTTTTACGATTTTTTAACTCCGCTTCCACTATTTTTACTCGAATTGGGTAGAATTTTTTGCGATTTTATTCTCGATTATTTTGAACTTTTTGCTAGTTTTGCTCAATTTTCCTTCGATATTTTCTTTATTTTTACGTTATTAAAACTCGATTTTTTTCCTTCATTTTGACTCGATTTTTTCTAGAATTTTTCTCGATTTATGTCTGATTATTTTGTGATTTTTGCTAGGGTTATGCACAATTTAGACTGGATGTTTCCCCGATTTTTACTCGAATTTGTCTACAATTTTTTCTTGATTTAATCTGATTATTTCGAAATTTTTTCTTGGGTTTTGCACGATTTTTGCTCAATTTTTTTCGATATTTGCTCAATTTACTCTCGATTACTGATCGACTTTTGCTCAATTTTATATATTTATTTTTTTATTATTTATACAATTTTTCACAATTTTTACTCGAATTGGGTAAAATTTTTGCGGTTTATTCTCGATTACTTTGTACTTTTTGCTAGTTTTGCTCAATTTTCCTTCGATTTTTTTCTTTTTTTTTAAGTTATTGAAACACGATTTTTCCTTCATTTTGACTCGAATTTGTCTAGAAGTTTTCTCGATTTATGTCTGATTATTTTGTGATTTTTTTTAGATTTTTTCTCGACTTTTGCTCAATTTATTCTCGATTAGTGATCGAATTTTGCTCAATTTTCTATTAATATTTTTATTATTTTTACGATTTTTTAACTCCGCTTCCACTATTTTTACTCGAATTGGGTAGAATTTTTTGCGATTTATTCTCGATTATTTTGAACTTTTTGCTAGTTTTGCTCAATTTTCCTTCGATATTTTCTTTATTTTTACGTTATTAAAACTCGATTTTTTTCCTTCATTTTGACTCGATTTTTTCTAGAATTTTTCTCGATTTATGTCTGATTATTTTGTGATTTTTGCTAGGGTTATGCACAATTTAGACTGGATGTTTCCCCGATTTTTACTCGAATTTGTCTACAATTTTTCTTGATTTAATCTGATTATTTCGAAATTTTTTCTTGGGTTTTGCACGATTTTTGCTCAATTTTTTTCGATATTTGCTCAATTTACTCTCGATTACTGATCGACTTTTGCTCAATTTTTATATATTTATTTTTTTATTATTTATACAATTTTTCACAATTTTTACTCGAATTGGGTAAAATTTTTGCGGTTTATTCTCGATTACTTTGTACTTTTTGCTAGTTTTTGCTCAATTTTCCTTCGATTTTTTCTTTTTTTTTTTAAGTTATTGAAACACGATTTTTTCCTTCATTTTGACTCGAATTTGTCTAGAAGTTTTCTCGATTTATGTCTGATTATTTTGTGATTTTTTTTAGATTTTTTTCTCGACTTTTGCTCAATTTATTCTCGATTAGTGATCGAATTTTGCTCAATTTTCTATTAATATTTTTATTATTTTTACGATTTTTTAACTCCGCTTCCACTATTTTTACTCGAATTGGGTAGAATTTTTTGCGATTTATTCTCGATTATTTTGAACTTTTTGCTAGTTTTGCTCAATTTTCCTTCGAGTTTTTTCTTTATTTTTACGTTATTAAAACTCGATATCTGGACCAGGGCTACCACAATTGATTTAAAATAAATTTCTTACTTACAAGTATTTGCGTTAAATTGTTCATACCAATTTAAACCAAATATAATTTAATTTATAGCAACGGTGATAATTTTTTATCAAACAAATACATTTTAATCATAAAGGTTATATGCGAATAACAGGTATTTTTTAATTTAATATACTAGTAGTTGGTGCCTGCATTCTGCAAGCATATCATCTCAACACAAAAAACATTCATTATTCATTTTTCGTCATTACAAATATTTTTTTAATTCTGAAGATTTCACCTCCGTAGCGATTTTCGTTTTTCCCTTATCTAAAAATAATAGATTAAAACAATCACCAAACTTAGCAATCTTAAGAATTTTATAGTTTCTCCATTATGGGCAAATAATGCTACACATTTCTGCCAAATTTCGAAGTGGTAGAGTGAAGTAATATTTTCTTTAATTGTCTGAATTTAAACATTTGTAACGGCCGCCGCAATATATTTATTGAGAGATTCAAATGTTTATTTGTGCAAATGCTCTACTCTGTAAGTAACTTGAAAGTTTCAGCTTCCTAGCTAATACCGTAGTGTCTATATATTATCCTATTTGTTTAAATTTTTACCAATTTTAACAGCCAAACAAAATTAAATATAAAAATTTGTTTAGTTTTCTATTTTGTTTTTTTACGAATCCTACCTCTAAAGAAAATTACAGCTCCGCAGCACATTCGGTAAAGCATAAACCTCAAAAATATATTTATACAATTGCGAATTATTAGTGGTCGATTAATTCATCCATTAATATTCTGGTTTAGTTTATATGTGTACATTATAAGTACTAAATATGGTTAAAAAGGACGTGGACGGTTAAACTTAAACTGGTGTAAAAATAATCTTTTCTCATATATTGTGCTAAGCCCTGATTTCTATATCTATTCTATGACCCGGATTTGACCACAGGAGTTTATTATTTCTATTTCTCATAAGGAATCACGTAAAGATGACCTTTTGGAAGTGAATGCTTTTAATCTTTTGGAGAATATAATTGGAAAAATCTAATGTGGCCACCTCATGACTTTCTGCATATCAGTAATATAAATAATAATAAATAAATAATAAATATTCTTAGAAACTGAGAGAAAATTTTGGAGTTGACAAAGAACAGAAATAAACTCAAACCATAGCCCTTCTGATATTGGATATAGCCACACAAAGCTCCAACAATTAAGAAAAGAAAAAAGAGAGTTACTAAGACGTAACTAAGAGACAATTGTTAACAATAGCCGTCGGTAGGTGGCGCGGTGGTGTCATCTAAAAATATAAATATCTCCTAAACAATGCATTTATTTGAAAAAAAGGTCTCCTTTTCTGTGTAACATCTTATTATTGCAATAAGAATATAATGTTTATGTTATCCTGTGGACGGACCGTAATTTTTATCGCGTTATACCGGGAATTTTATATAGATCTTTGGCCCAACCTCGGAATAACGTGCAAAAGTTGGAAAAATTAAATTATAATTTTACATTTACTAGAATCGTAAGCGACGGATGAGTTAATAATTTATCGGATATCTTCTTTTCTTACATCAATTTTCCTTGTCCATAAATTTTTATTGTCTTCGCTCTCATTGCTACTAAGCGTATAGCTCTGGAAAAGGCGGAGTCTGATGGGTGAAGCTTAAAGCACCTCCGATTCCAACAGTTTAGAAGGAGAAAATAAGAGATGTTAAAATGTAAGAATTAACATGAAAAAAACCTGAGCTAACTGGGAATTGCCATACGAAAAAATAAATTGATGTGGGCAACACATGACATTCTTCATATTTATATGGCAAATTACATGTTATTAGCCTTGAGATCGTTGTCAATATTTACTTCCGGTTGATAATTAAGAAAAGAAAAAGGAGCGTTACTAAGACGTAACTAAGCGTCAGTTGTTGACAATAGTCTTCGGTAGGTGACGTGGTGGTGGCAGCTAAAAATATAAGATATCTCTTAAACATTAAAATGCACTATATGGAAAATGTATCAATCAAAAATTGTAGAAAATTAAATTTCCCACGACTTTTATTCCAGCACATTTTTAGATTTATCAAATATTAAAGCAAATATTACAAAATAACGGATCAGGTCAACGGGAAATTTTCTATTTAACAATTTTATAAATGTCACAAGAAATGATTAGTTTTTGGATCAAATCGGTCAACCGGAAGTAAGTGTTTACTCTCGTACCTTATCCGATATTTAGAAATGTTTGCTTTAATATTTGATAAATGCAAAAATGTATCGGAATAAAATGTTTGGTAAATTAAATTTTCTGCAAAGTTAGTTTGAAAAATTATCCCATATAATGCATTAGGAATAATTTTTGAGCAAGAATAACGTCTGGTATGACTGGGATTCGATCCCGGGTCTTCCACATGCCGGGCGGATATTCTACCACCGAACTATCGTGGCAGATCAATTTCTTAGTTTCTGAACTCGAGTGTTTTCTTGGTTGGGATGGAACTGGCCAAGCTGGTATGAAACTCCCCCAAACGGATGTCCTCGAAGAAACACACCGAAGAAAACTCCTCCCACTCAAGTGATGAGATTGCCAAGCGAGAAATTGATGGAATTAAGTATCTGTAGATCGTATTCAGACTGGCATAAGCTGCAATGTCGGGAATCATTTCGAAACGAGGAAAAAAAACAGACTTTATTCTCCTTTCAAAATTATTCCCAATATTAGTCAGTGAAACCACAATAATTCCTAACGAAGATAAATCCTTGGGAAAACGGTAACCACAGACAAAGAGAATGATAAAAACATTCTTTCTCAATAGTTATCAATGAATGTTACTATCGCCAACATATTCACTACGATACCTATCAGAAATTTCACTCGTAAAATACTTTTAACATTATGCAAATAATTTTCGCAGAAATGCAATGTTAGCTGTTAGCCGAGTCACAGGATTGCCGTAATATACTACTACCTACATCCTTTTGATAGAATTTAAATACAAAATTCTGTGCTAATTTGAATGGCAGGTCTTGAGTTTGTAAACTTACAAAAACTCCTAACGAACGTAAATATTCAAGAAAACGGCAACCATGGATAAGGGAATATATTAAACTCGTAAGTTCTCTCGAAATCCAAATTTTGTCATGAAAACTATAGTTTAGAAAGAACTGGGTGGGTGGAAAATAGTATTAACACACGGCGCTGCCATCTATCGTAACTTTGAAGAATCTACCATCTACAATGATAATAGACCTGTTGGTCGGTGATAATTTTAAATCGATCATATCTCAATATTAATAGGTTCTAAATACTCCAGGATTGCTTGGATCACTCATTAAAAGTGTTCGACAAACATGTTTGGAACAAGTAGCTGTGTACACGAGTTTCCCGTAGAAGAGAAGTGCATTTCGTCAAATTTCTTTCAAATCAGTTGAGCCAATAACATCCCAAGTCATAGTTACAGAAAAAACTGACTTTGATATTGTGGTGGTCCTGCTTAGTCGACCCGGTTGATAATTATTATTTTGGTTATATATTAATATGTTGATTAAATATACTATTAAAATTTAAGAAGTAAGTTCTCTACAAATATGACTAAAATATATAATTTCACTTTTTATTGTGGTAGCCCTGCTCTTTCGCTCCACTTTATAACTTATTGATTTCATTATGTTATGTTGCGAAAATACAATATGCAAAATTTAGTTGAAATCAGTCCCCCCGATACTCTCCAAATTCATTATTATTATTGAAAGAGTTTTATTTGTAATTGTGGCACCACTGGATGGCTTATCCGGTCTAAATACGGTATATATCATATGTTTGCATTATAAGTATTGAATTTGGTTAAAATTGACGTTGACGGTTTAACATAAGTTGGTGTAAAAATAATCATTTCTCTTATATTGTGGTAGCCCTGATTTCTATATCTATTCTATGTCCCGGATTTGATTACAGGAGTTTATTATTTCCATTTCTCATAAGGAATCACGAAAAAATGACCTGATGGAAGTGATGGCTTTTAATATTTTGCGGAATGCAATTGGAAAAATCTGATGACATGACTTTCTTCATATCTGTAATATTTCTAAATATTTCAAATAGGTTACATAATTATAAATATATTAATCAACTGAGACAAAAATTCAGATTTTACAAAGAACAAAAAAAACTCCTACCATAACCTTCTGATAATGAGTATAGCCCCAAAACTACAACAATTAAGAAAATAAAAAGGAGCGTTACTAAGACGTCAATTGTTAACAATAGCCGTCGGTAGGTGGCGTGGTGGTGGCAGCTAAATTTTTAAGATATCTCATTAACAATGAATTATACGGGAAATTGTTTGAACAATGGTTGTAGAATGTTAAATTTTACAACTTTTCATTAGATACATTTTTACATTTATTAAATATTAAAGAAAATACTTGGAAATAACGGACAAGTGACACTTCCGGTTGACCGATTATTAGCAAAAACTAATCAGATCTTTTAACTTTTATAAAAATGTTAAATATAAAATTTCACATTGAGCTGATTAATACTTTTTGAGTTTGAGCACCCCCAACAATCTATCACATACACACACACAGACATCATCGAGAAAATGGTCAAAACTTCTTCAGTGGACCTCAAAACGTGCGTTTCCGTTGAAATCTCGAATTCGATTTTTTTCATTAATGCAATACTTTCGCTTTTATTACGTATGTTTGGAGAAATTAAAAATTACTAAAATTCCTTTTTCTGATAATTTTTAGTGCATTTCGCCATTGCTGAAAAAAATCACTATCATCTTCGTGATGTCCGTCTGTCCGTACGAATATATCAGGCAAGAATTGGCATAAGCGATTTCAACCAAATTCGCTAAACAGAATTTTCACGACCATACATAACCAAAATGACATGAAGACCTAATCGCAAAATTAACCTGTTCGGTCTTTATAAATTTCGAGAGGTATTAGTTCAACCGATTTCAACGAAATTTTGTATAAAATAGTTGCGCAACATAAGAAAGACAAAACAAAGACGTCCGAGATCGATATCTAAACCAGGGCTGCCACAATTGATTTAAAATAAATTTCTTTCTTACAAGTATTTGCGTTAAATTGTTCATGACAATTTAAACCAAATTTAATATTTATATTGTACAAATATATAGAAAACCATATTAGCATATTTAAACAAAGCTTTTGGTACCCGAAATCCATTTTGCGAAGACAGTCAGAAACCTGCTTGTTTTAAAGGAATAATAGCGAATTTCTCCTTATCAAATTAGACAACGGATATCTCGAATGTCATATTTGTTTTTATTATATATATAAATATGTGTAAACATATATAATGGTAGTGTAGTGGTTAGCGTGTCGGCTTTTTATTGCAAAGTTCGGGGGTTCAAACCCCTCGAATGGAGGTTTTATTTTTAAAAAAATCTATCACCAGTGCCTGGCAGTAGGCAGCAGTACTATCAGTGTGGTATAGAGCCGAAAACAAATGATGTTGTTTGGGTTTATATCCAATACAGCTGTAGGCGTGATCAGGACGATTTGAACGGGTACAGTACTGCGATGTGGAAAGCAAGAGGGAAACTACCGCATTACAATCCCTAGTAATGATTATATGGTTGGACAATACGAGTTCTCTCGAGGTAAAACAATCCGGAGGTAAAATAGTCCCCCAATCGGATCTCCGGGCGGGGACTGCCTTGAGGAAAACATTTATCGAAAGTAAATTACCGTTGAAGATTTCTATCGGAAATTTTACTCTTAAATAAACTTTTAACATTATGTTTATAATTTTCGCATAAAAAATGCATTAGGTAAAAAGTTTTATTCGTAGCCGCGGTGTGCATCATACAAATGACTTCAAATGATTTCGCAATATTTTCGCGAATTAAATTACTCTTTGACACGCTATAATAGCGGTAGATATTCACAACAAAAATTCCTTAGAATATGTGAGGCTTATATGGTGTAAAGATAAATTATTACAAAAATTTATATTACTGTTGTAGTTGCTATGAACAATTTCAAACTTTCTCCATAGCAACGATAAGAAACAACGTCAGACAACGACATTCGAATCGTATAAAACATTCATGGTTTAGCAAGTTTTTGTAACTTTTCAAAATAATTTTATAGGAAACCTTAAATGCAATATTTCGTGGTGATTTCAATGGCAGTTCTTGTGTCTGCGAACGCACAAAGTCGCCCAATGAATATAAATCTTCAAGTAAACGCTAACCACTGACAAAGGGAATTAATTAAACATGTAGTTTTCTTAAAATACGAATTTTTTCTTGGAAACTGTACTTTAGGCTGAACAGGGTGTGGGCAAAATAATTTAAACACACACCTCTGCCATCTATCGTGACATTGATGAATCTACCATCTACAATGATAACAGACGTGTTGGTTGGTGATAATTTTAAATCGATCATATCTCAATTTTAATAGGTTCTAATTTCACCAGGATTCCTTGATTCACTCAATATTCGACAAAAACGATAATAATAATAATATAATAATAATATAATAATTAATTATTAATTATATATTACGAAATTTAGGAGATCTGATTAGTTTTTGGTAAAAAACATCCGACCGGAAATGGGTGTTTACTTTTGTCACTTATCCGTTATTTTGAAATATTTGCTATAATATTTGTTAATGCAAATGTCTTAAGGAATGCATGGTGTAGGAAATTTCATTTTCTAAAACGTCTGTTTGATTCATTTTTCCATATAAGTCATTGTTTAGGAGATATCTCATATTTTCAGCTGCCACAACTACGTCACCCACCGAAGATTATTGTTAACAATTGACGCTTAGTTACGTCTCAGTAACATCAGTACATTTCATTCTCTACTCTTCCTGCAAACGAAATTTCTTTAAAATCCGTTCAGCCAATACCTTTCAAATTCATAGTCACTGAAAAAACTAACTTTGATACTGTGGTAGCTCTGCTTAGTCGACCCGGTTGATAATTATTATTTTGGTTATATATTTATATTTTGATTATATATACCATCTTTGGTTAAAATCTAAGAAGTAAGTTCTCTACAAATATGACTAAAATATATAATTTCACTTTTTATTGTGGTAGCCCTGCTCTTTAGCTCCACTTTATACATCTTGATTTCATCATGTTATTTTGAACAAATACAATATGCAAAATTTAGTTGAAATCCGTCCCGCCGATACTCTCCAAATTCATTAATATTATTGAAAGAGTTTTATTTGTAATTGTGACACCATTGGAGGGCTTATCCGTTCCAAATACGGTATATATCATATGTTTGCATTATAAGTATTGAATTTGGTTAAAATTGACGTGAACGGTTCAACTTAAATTGGTGTAAAAATAATCTTTTCTCTTATATTGTGGCAGCCCTGAATTCTATATCTATACTATGTCCCGGATTTGACAACAGGAGTTTATTATTTCCATTTCTCATAAGGCATCCCGAAAAAATGACATTTCCGAAGTGCAGGATTTTATTCTTTTGCGGAATACAATTGGAAAAGTCTGATGACATGACTTTTCCATATCTATAATGTTTCTAAAAATTTATGTTACATAATTATAAATATATTAATCTACTGAGAGAACATTTTAGACTGTACAAAGAACAGAAATAAACTCCTCCCATAACCTTCTGATAATGAGTATAGCCACAAAACTACAACAATTAAGAAAAGAAAAAGGAGAGTTACAATGACGTCAATTGTTAACAATAGTCGTCGGTAGGTGGCGTGGTGGTGGCAGCTTAAAATTTAAGATATCTCTTTAACAATGAATTATATGGGAAATTGTTTGAACAATGGTTGTAGAATGTTAAATTTTACAACTTTCAATAAGATACATTTTTACATTTATTAAATATTAAAGCAAAAATTTTAAAATAACGGACAAGTGACTAGAGTAAACACCCACTTCCGGTTGACCGATTATTAGCAAAAACTAATCAGTTCTAGTGATTTTTATAAAAAAATGTTAAATAAAAAATTTCACATTGACCTGATTAACAGTTTTTGAGTTAGAGCATCCCCAACAAGCTATCACATACACACACACATACATCATCGAGAAAATGGTCAAAACTTGTTCAGTGGACCTCAAAACGTGCGTTTCCGTTGAAATCTCGAATTCGATTTTTTTCATTAATGCAATACTTTCGCTTTTATTACGTACGTTTGGAGAAATTAAAAATTACTAATATACGTATTTCTGATAATTATTAGTGCATTTCGCCATTTATGAAAAAAACACTATCATCTTCGTGATGTCCGTCTGTCCGTACGAACATATCAGGCAAGAATTGGCATTAGCGATTTCAACCAAATTTGCTACACAGAATTTTCACGTCAATACATGACCAAAATGACATGAAGACCTAATCGATTAAGCAGGGGTGCCAAAATCGCAACATTAAACTTTTTGGCCTTTATAAATTTCGAGAGGAATTAGGTCAACCGATTTCAACGAAATTTTATATAAAGCAGTTGCGCAACATAAGAAAGACAAAACGAAGACGTATGTGATCGATATATAAGCCAGGGCTGCCACAATTGATTTAAAATAAATTTCTTTCTTACAATTATTTGCGTTAAATTTTTCATGTCAATTTAAACCATATTTAATATTTATATTGTACAAATATATAGAAAACCATATTAGCATATTTAAACAAAGTTCTTGGTACCTAAAACCATTTTGCGAAGACAGTCATAAATCTGCTTGTTTAGGAGGAATAATATAGCGAATTTCTCCTTATCAAATTAGACAACTGATATTTCAAATGTCATGTTTGTTTTTATTATATATATATGTGCAAATATAATTATCTATATCTCTTAAAGAAAAAGTCACATTGAAGTATTGAAATCAAGAAAGAATAGTTCAAAATACCCACAGCCCAAACGCTGTTTACTGAATAATAATAATCTTTAATTATTAACATTGCAATCTATTAATTTTGACTTTGATGCAACTATAATTTCAAGGCTTTATAAACAGAAGGAAGCGAATAACGCGATTCTTTCGTCTATTTGAAAGCTAAATAGGCACTAATTCATTCGGAGGCAACAATGCCTGTCGGCTTGGCAACAACCGGAAAGAGTACGAAAAATCCATAATATTTTGCTGTCTGATGGGTGAAGCTTAAAGCACCTCCGATTCCAACAGTTTAGAACAAGGAAATAAGAGAAGTTATAATGTAAGAATTAACATGAAAAAAACCTGAGCTAACTGGGAATTGCCATATGAAAAAATAAATTCATTTGGGCAACACGTGACATTTTTCATATTTATATGGCAAATTACATGTTGTCATCTTATAGATCGTTGTCAGAATTTACTTCCGGTTGACAATTAAGAAAAGAAAAAGGAGCGTTACTAAGACGTAACTAAGCGTCAACTGTTAACAATTGTCTTCGGTAGGTGGCGTGGTTGTGGCGGCTAAAAATATAAGATATCTCGTAAACAATGCATTATATGGGAAAATGTATCAATAGAAAATTGTAGAAAATAAAATTTCCTACAACTTTTATTCCAGCACATTTTTACATTTATCAAATATTAAAGCAAATACTTCAAAATAACGGATACGGTCAACGCTAAATTATCTATTTAACTTTTTTATAAATGTCACAAGAAATGATTAGTTTTTGGTTAAAATCAGTCGACCGGAAGTGTGTTTACTCTCGTCACTTATCCGATATTTTGAAATATTTGTTTTAATATTTGATAAATGCAAAAATGTATCGGAATAAAAGGTTTAGTAAATTAAATTTTCTACAAGGTTAGTTTGAAACATTTTCCCATTGAATGTACTGGGAATAATTTTTAAACAAGAAAAAGGTATGTAATGACTGGGATTCGAACCCGGGTCTTCCACATGCCTGGCGGATGTTCTACCACCGAACTATAGTGACAGATCAATTTTCTCGTTTATGAACTCGAGTGTTTTCTTGGTTGGGATGGAACTGGCCAAGCTGGTATCAAACTCCCCCAAACGGATGTCCTCGAAGAGACACACCGAAGAAAACTCCTCCCACTCAAATGATGAGATTGCCAAGCGAGAAATTGATGGAATAATGTATCTGTAGATCGTATTCAGACTGGCAGAAGCTGTAATGTCGGGACACATTTTGAAACGAGGAAAAAAAACGAACTTGATTCTTTTGATAGAAAGTTAAATACAATATTCTGTGCTGATTTGAATGGCAGGTCATAAGTTAGTTAACCCACAAATATTCCTAACGAACATAAATATTCAAGAAAATGGCAACCATGGAGAAAGTGAATATTTTAAACGCGTAAGTTATCTCAAATTCAGAATTTTGTCACGGAAACTATAGTTTAGAGAGATCAGGGTGGGTGGAAAATATTTTAAACACACAGCGCTGCCATCTATCGTGACTTTGAAGAATCTACCATGAACAATGATAATAGACGTGTTGGTCGGTGATAATTTAATATAATTTCAATGCTTCATTAACAGAACGAAGCGAATAACGCAATACTTTCGTCTTTTTGAAAGCTTAATAGACACTAATTCATTCGGAGGCAACAATGCCTGTCGGCTTGGCAACACCCGAAAATAGTACGACAATTTCATAATATTTCGAATAGAAATGCGTATTTTTGTCATAATTACTCTGTGTATCATGTAAATATAGCAATAATAGGATATTTTATAGATTTTGACCTTGAATAAACCAAACACGAAGAAATTCCGTTTATATTTACGTGTTTTAATGAATGATAGAAATAAACCTTGCACCTTGAATAGCGAAACTCCTGTGTAAACGTATGGGAAAATGTAATCGTCTCCCGGAGTCGATTTAGATACACTTATGTAAACGGAAATAGTTTTCCAGGGGTTTCCCGGATGTCAAAATCAAAATGCCGCGTACAACAGTCCTCTATTACAAACTGTTCAAGAGATAAAAATGGGGAATGACAGACAATGAGTAATTACATATAGAGATATTTGAAATAATCGAATGTGACAATGATTAACAACGTATAGATTTGAGGCTATAAATTATTTGGAAAATTCTTATATATAAATTCTAATATAAAACTTAAATACAATATTTTGCGTTGATTTGAATGGCAGTTTCTGAGTCAGTGATACCACAAGAATTCCTACCGAATATAAGTCGTCATTAAAACGGTAACCATGGAAAAAGTGAATGGTATAAACATACTTTCTCAAGAGATAGAAATAGTAATTGAATGAATCTCTCGACAAAATCTTCACTACGATACCTATCAGAAATTTTATTTGTAAATAAGCTTTTAAATATATGTAAATTATTTTCGTATAAAAAATGCATTAGGTAAAAAGTTTTATTCGTAGCCGCGGTGTGCATCTTACATATGACTTCAAATGATTTCGCAATATTTTCGCGAATTAAATTAATCTTTGACACGCTATAATAGCGGTAGATATTCACAACAAAAATTCCTTATAATATTTGAGGCTTATAGGGTGTAAAGATAAATTATTACCAAAATTTATATTACCGTTGTAGTTGCTATGAACAATTTCAAACTTTCTCCATAGCAACGATAACAAATAATATCAAACAACGGTATTTGAATCATAAATGTAATTTGGGATAACCAAATATTTGTATTTTTTTAACTTTTATTGGAAATCTTGAATACAATATTTTGTGGTGATTTGAATGATTTATTCTCAACAGACAGCTCTGACATCTATCGTGACATTGAAGAATCTACCATCTACTACGGCAATAGAGGTGTTGGTTGGCGATAATTTAAAACCGATAAAATCTCAATATAAATAGGTTCTAAATTCTCCAGGATTGCTTGATTCACTCATTAAAAGTATTCGACAAACATGTTTGGAACAAGTAGCGGTATACACTGGGTTCCCGTTTGAGAGAAGGGCTTTTCGTCTAATTCGCCGCCGCCTAATCGTGTACTGATGTAACCGCTTTGGATTAAAAAAATAAGTCCTTCCTTATATTGTGGTAGCCCTGCTTTTTAGATTCGTTCTAAACATATTAATTTCGTCTTTACTTTCTCCATACACGTAATATGGGAAAGTTTTATCGACTTCGAAATATAATCGGATATAAATGCTTTATAGGGTGTAAAGAATAATTGTTACCGCAATTAATATTACCGTTGAAGTTTTTATCAACAACTTCAACCTTTACCATAGCAACGATGACAATTTTTATCAAACAACGACATTCTAATCATAAAGGTTATATGTGACAAACAGATATTTATAATTTATTATACTAGTAGTTGGTGCTTGCATTCTGCAAGCATTTCATCTTAACACAAAAAAACATTCATTTTTCGTCATTACAAATATTTTTTTAATTCTGAAGATTTCACCTCCGTAGCGATTTTCGTTTTTCCCTTATCTAAAAATAATAGATTAAAACAATCACCAAACTTAGCAATCTTTAGAATTTTATAGTTTCTCCATTATGGGCAAATAATGCTACACATTTCTGCCAAATTTCAATTTCAATTCTAGAAGTGAAATAATATTTTCTTTAATTTTCTAAATTAAAACATTTGTAACGGCCGCCGAAATATATTTATGGTGATATTCAAAAGTTAATTTGTGCAAATGCTCTACTCTGTAAGTAACTTGAAAGTTTCAGCTTCCTAGCTCATACCGTAGTGTCTAAATATTTTCCTATTTGTTTAAACTTTAGGAATTTTTAACAGCCAAACACAATTAAATATCAAAATTTGTATAGTTTCTATTTTGTTTTTTTACGAATCCTACCTCTAAAAAAATTACAACTCCGCAGCACATTCGTTAATGCATAAACTTCAAAAATATGTTTATACATTTGCGAATTATTAGTGGTCGAATTTTTTAACTTTTTCAAAATGTCATTTTTTCTATGTATAATTTTCTAAAAATGATTTCAAAAACTCGAACTTACAACATATAGTATCCAGGATAAAAATTATAAAACTTTAATGCTCAAATGGGGTTAAAACAACCCCTAAATATCAACAATTTTGAAATTTTTGAGTTTTATAGTTGGTTAAAAGAAAAGTTCAATAGACATGCAAAATTTCAGCTTCCTAAACCTATTAGATTGGTCTACACACTGGGATAACTGTTTCCCATGCTAACTTATGGGAGATATTCCGGGGTCTCTGGAGTCGAACCCAAGACACTGTAAGCAAAAGTGGCGATAATTCCTAATAGATATTGCGGCCATCTAGCAACACTGACTATTTCATTTTTCTAGCTTACCGGCAAGTGCCTATAATTAATTTACAAAAATGGCGCAATGCTTTTCTTAAGGGAAAAATTGGAAATTTCGGAAATTCTGGAGTCGAACTTATGTCACTTAGGTGAGAAGTCTCATTTTATCTGTAGGTTTCTCTATTATATCTACAAAAACTGAAAATTTCAGCTCTGTTGCTATTGTAGTTTGGGCTGGACATTAGTATCCTCCTATATGTTATATATATCCTCCTCCTCCTCTGTAAAGAACGTCTATATATAATCCTATGAATTTTAACAGAAATCTTAAATACAATACTTCGTGGTGATTTGAAGGCCGTTTTTAAGTCAGTGAAAACACAAAAATTTCTAACGAACATAAATCCTGGAGAAATCGGTAACCATGGAAAAAGAGAATGATATAAACATTCTTTTTCAATACATATCAACAGTAATTGAAAGTTACTTCCAACCACAACTTCATTACGATAGCTATCAGATATTACATTTACACTCGTAAATTAACTTTAAACATTACGTAAATAATTTTCGCATAAAAGATTCATAACATAATCTGAATCAAATGTCGGGGTGGAGTACATCGTGCAAAACTTTAATTGAAATCTTAAATAGAATATTCTGTGCTGATTTGAATGGGAGTTCTTCTGTCAGCGTTCACACAACAATTACTAACGATCATAAATATTCAAGAAAACGGCAACCATGGAAAGGGAATATTATAAACGTGTAAATTCTCTGGAAATCCGAATTGTATCATGGAAAGTAGACATAAGACTGAACAGGGTGATTGCAAAAAATTTTAAACACATAGTTCTGCCATCTATCGTGACTTTGAGGAATTTACTATCTACTATGATAATAGACGTGTTGGTTGGTGATAATTTTAAATCGATTATATCTCAATGACTATAATAGGTTCTAAATTATCCAGGATTGCTTGATTCATCCATTAAAATTAGGGTTTAGTTTATATGTGTACATTATAAGTACTAAATATGGTTAAAATGGACGTGGACGGTTAAACTTAAATTGGTGTAAAAATAATCTTTTCTCTTATATTGTGGCAGCCCTGATTTCTATATCTATTCTATGACCCGGATTTGACCACAGGAGTTTATTATTTCTATTTCTCATAAGGAATCACGTAAAAATGACATTCTGGAAGTGAAGGCTTTTAATCTTTTGGAGAATATAATTGGAAACATCTAATGTGGCCACCTCATGACTTTCTGCATATCAGTAATATAAATAATAATAAATAAATAATAAATATTCTTAGAAACTGCGAGAAAATTTTGGATTTGACAAAGAACAGAAATAAACACAAACTATAAACTTCTGATATTGGATATAGCCACACAAAGCTCCAAAAATTAAGAAAATAAAAAAGAGCGTTACTAAGACGTAACTAAGAGACAGCTGTTAACAATAGCCGTCGGTAGGTGGCGTGTTGGTGTCATCTAAAAATATAAGATATCTCCTAAACAATGCATTTATTTGGAAAATTGCTCCAGACAAAGGTTGTGGAAAATTACATTTCCTACAACATTTGCTTGATACATTTTTGCATTTATTAAATATTAAAGCAAATATTTCAAAATAACGAATCAGTGGCACTGGTAATACCCACTTCCGGTTGACCGATTATTAGCAAAATCTAATCAGTTCTAGTGACTTTTATAAAAAAATGTAGAATATAAAATTTAACATTGACCTGATTAATAGTTTTTGAGTTTGAGTACCCCCAACAAACTATCACATACGCACACACAGACATCATCGAGAAAATTGTCAAAACTTGTTCAGTGGACCTCAAAACGTGCGTTTCCGTTGAAATCTCGAATTCGATTTTTTTCATTAATGCAATACTTTCGCTTTTATTACGTATGTATGGAGAAATTAAATATTACTAAAATTCCTTTTTCTGATAATTTTTAGTGCATGTCCCAATTGCTGAAAAAAATCACTATCATCTTCATGATGTCCGTCTGTCCGTACGAATATATCAGGCAAGAATTGGCATAAGCGATTTCAACCAAATTTGCTACACAGAATTTTCACGTAAATACATGACAAAAATGACATGTAGACCTAATCGATTAAGCAGGGGTACCAAAATCGCAGAATTAAACTTTTTGGTCTTTATAAATTTCGAGAGGAATTACCTCAACTAAAAATTTCGCATAAAAGAAATGTTTTCCCAGACTGAGTAATGCCGTAATGGAATACAACCTACAACCTTTTGATAGAAAGTTAAATACAATATTCTGTGCTTTTTTGAATGGCAGGTCTATAGTAAGGTAACCCACAAAATTTCCTAACGAACATAAATATTCAAGAAAACGGCAACCATGGAGAAAGGAAATAGGTAAACGTGTAAGTTCTCTCGAAATCCGAATTTTTTCATGGAAACTATAGTTTAGACAAAACAGGGTGGGTGGAAAAAATTTAAACACACAGCGCTGCCATCTATCGTGACTTTGAAGAATCTACCATCTTCAACGATAATGGACGTGTTGGTCGGTGATAATTTTAAATCGATCATATCTCAATAATAATAGGTTCTAAATACTCCAGGATTGCTTGATTCACTCATTAAAAGTATTCGACAAACATGTTTGGAACACGAAGTGGTGTACAGGAGTTTCCCGTTGTAGAGAAGTGCATTTCGTCAAATTTCTTTTAAATCAGTTGAGCCATTAACTTGCCAATTCATAGTTACAGAAAAAACTAACTTTGATAATTTGGTGGTCCTGCTTAGTCGACCCGGTTGATAATTATAATTTTGGTTATATATTTATATGTTGATTATATATACCATCTTTGGTTAAAATCTAATAAGTATGTTCTCTACAAATATGAATAAAATATATAATTTAACTTTTTGTTGTGGTAGCCCTGCTCTTTAGCTCCACTTGATACATCTTGATTTCATTTTGTTATGTTGCACAAATACAATATGCAAAATTTAGTTGAAATCCGTCTCGCCGATACTCTCCAAATTAATTATTATCATTGAAAGAGTTTTATTTGTAATTTTGGCACCACTGTATAGGTTATCCGGTCCAAATACGGTATTTTGGTTTATTTCATATGTGTGCATTATAGGTATTAAATTTGGTTAAAATTGAGGTTGACGGTTTAACATAAACTGGTGTAATTGATAGTAGCTCAATAACTTTGGCCAAAACTAACAAAGGTGAAATACTCCTTTAGCCAAAACAACCAGAGGGCTAGAAAACACAATGCATTTCGCCCACAAGGTGGGCATCGTCAGGGGTAGAACCTGTTTCAACATTGACTGGAAGCCAACTGTTGGCTTCCAGTCAATGTCAATACAAATGGAAAAATCTGATGACATGACTTTCTCCATATCTGTAATATTAAATTGATGGAATGATATGATCCGAAGATCCTATGCAGACAGGCATAAGCTGTGAAAGTTGGAACAATTTTTGAAACGAGAAAAAAGTCTGCTATGACCGGGAATTGAACCCGGGTCTTCCACTTGCCGGGCGGATATTCTACCCCTGAACTATCGTAGCAGAACATTTTCTGTCGTTTCTCTCAATTTCATGTTTGGCAATCTCACCATTTGAGAGGAAGGAGTTTCTTTCGACTTTCCTCTTTGAGGACATCTGTCGGGGCAGTTTGATATTAGCTTGGCTAGTTCCCGTCCCACAAAGGAAAACATCCGTGTTCAGAAACGAGAGAAAATGTTCTGCTACGATAGTTCAGGGGTAGAATATCCGCCCGGCAAGTGGAAGACTCGGGTTCAATTCCCGGCCATAGCAGACTTTTTTCTCGTTTCAAAAATTGTTCCAACTTTCACAGCTTATGCCTGTCTGCATAGGATCTTCGGATCATATCATTCCATCAATTTCATGTTTGGCAATCTCACCATTTGAGAGGAAGGAGTTTCTTTCGATGATCATCTGTAATATTGCTAAATATTTCAAATAGGTTACATAAATATATTAATCAACTATGAGAAAATTTCAGACTTTACAAAGAACAGAAATAAACTCCTACCATTACCTTCTGATAATGAGTATAGCCACAAAGCTCCAACAATTAAGAAAATAAAAAAGGAGCGTTACTAAGACGTAACTAAGCGTCAATTGCTAACAATAGTCGTCGGTAGGTGGCGTGGTAGTGGCAGCTAATAAGGTAAGTAATCTCTTAAACAATGCGTTATATGGCAAAATATTTCAAACAAAGATTGTCGATAATTATATTGTCTACAACATTTACATCAATACATTTTCACATTTATTAAATATTAAAGCAAATAATTGAAAATAACTGATGATTGACATGAGCAAACACCCATTTCCGATTTTCCAATTTTTACCAAAAACTAATGTCATCTTTTAACTTTTATGTAAATGTTAAAAATAAACTTTCGCGTTGACCTGATTAATAGGTATTGAGTTAGATACCTGTTGGAATAAAATTTATTTATTAGTCGTATTGTGGCAGCCCTGGTTTCGATATCTCTCACAAAAGTCTTTGTTTTGTCTTTTTATTTTCTCCATATATACGAAGTATAGAGAAAGTATTGTTTTCCTAAAAAAATCGAATTAGATATTTCGATGGAAATACATGTTTTAAGTTCAGTTTATTTCATTCTATGCTCTTCCTACAAACGAAATTTCTTTATAAACCGTTCAGCCAATTCATAGTACAGGAAAAACTAACTTTGATATTGTGGTGTCCCTGCCTAGTCGAACCTGTAGATAAATATTATTTTGGTTATATATTTATATGTTGATTATATATTCCATTTTTGGTTAATAACTAATAGGTAGGTTCTCTAGAAATACGATTAAAATATATCATTTCACTTTTTATTTTGATAGCCCTGCACTTTAACCCCACTTAAAACACAAAAACAATATGCAAAATTTAGTTGAAGCTGGTAAAATTAAACTTTTCGGTCTTTATAAATTTCGAGAGGAATTAGGTCAACCGATTTCAACGAAATTTTGTATAAAAGAGTTGCGCAACATAAGAAAGTCAAAACGAAGACGTCTGTGATCGATATCTAAACCAGGGCTGCCACATCCTCTCCTCATTACTAGGACCTTACAGCAAAATAAGCCTTACCGATAAAATGCGCCTCTACCTCCTTCTAATCCGCCCACATCTTACCTACGGCATTGAAATTTATTTAAACACTGCAAAGAAAAACAGAACCAAAATAGAAATTTTTCAATCATCCACCCTCCGCTTTATTGCCCAGCAATCCTTCCTAGTACCCATCAGAGAACTACAACTTGCCCACAATATCTCACCACTCTTAGACTTTACCAAACTGTAAGCACACAAATTCAACCGCCGGCTCGAACTTACCAATAACCCTTTCCTCCAAACCATATGGACCTATCACTCCGCCAAGCGCCACAAATACCGGATGACGAAAGATATCCTTCAGCTTTAAATTCCTGGTACCACTATTAACCCCCAAATGCCTCTTATCCCTTAACTTACTCCTATCTGTGCGTAACCCCAACTTATTTTTTTTTTTAATGGTCCTGAAAAGGTCCTAAATCCATTAAAAACCTATATGAAGATGATCGCCGCCAAACCATTACAAAATTTCCCCCCTACCTTCTAAAACCTGCATATACGCAAACTAAGCCTCACCACCATCATATATACCATACTCATTGTAAACATTTCCTGAAAAGGGTTGTTTTGTGACGCTCCCTATATAGATCTCTGCTCTCTACTCTCTTTTATTTTTATTATTTTATTATATATATATATGTGTGTGTGTGTGTGTGTGTGCCTGCGTGCGCGCGCGCGCGTGCGTGTGTGTGTGCGTGTGCGCGTGCGCGTGTGTGTGTGTAAATATATATATTTTATCAATTGCATACATTATAATTATTTAGTTTATTTTATAAGATATTTAATTACTTATTATATTTATTTGAGTCTTAAAAAGAAAAAAAAATAACTATTGCCCATATTGTACAAAAAGCTCTACCCAATTTAAAGCTATTTTGCAAAAAAAAAGAAAAAAGGGGGAAAAGTAAAGAAAAAACTCTACAAAGAACGGAAATAAACTCAAACCATAGCCTTTTGATATTAGATATAGCCACAAAGCTCCAACAATTAAGAAAATAAAAAAAAGCGTTACTAAGAAGTAAGTAAGGGGGTGCCGGTGGTGTAGTGGTTAGGACGCTGGCTGCTACTCGCCCGATGCTTAAAAAAAGTCATCGGGTACGAATCCTGCGAGAGTAGGATTTTTCTCAGGGTCACACGGCCCCCTGTTTGCGTAGTTTGAGGAGACCGCACAAATTCAGCTGTTCCGTCCTTCGGAAGGGACGTTAAGCTTTTAGGCCCCCCTGGTGTCCTTCGTAAGAGTAGGCAAATGCCGGCACCGGGTTTCCCTCCTCCCTCCCCGGTTATTCATTGCACTACCTCTGAGATACCCATTTGTGCTGTAAGAGAGGCAAATTGACTGGGCATACATACATATATAAGCAGAACAGAAAATTAAAATAAAAAATTCTGAAGTTTTTTTTTCACAAATAACTTTTATGCATCTAATGTCGCTGTTTGATAAAATTTGATATGGTTGCTATGGAGATAGTTTTAAATTGTTGAAACATGAACGGTAATATATATAAATCATTCAAATCACCACAAAATATTGTATTCAAGATTTCCAATAAAAGTTAAAAAAATACAAATATTTGGTTATCCCAAATTACCTTTATGATTCAAATACAGTTGTTTGATATTATTTGTTATCGTTGCTATGGAGAAAGTTAATAATTGTTCATAGCAACTACAACGGTAATATAAATTTTTGTAATAATTTATCTTTACACCCTATAAGCCTCACATATTCTAAGGAATTTTCGTAGTGAATATCTACCGCTATTATAGCGTGTCAAAGAGTAATTTAATTCGCGAAAATATTGCGAAATCATTTGAAGTCATTAGTATGATGCACATCGTGGCAACGAATTAAACTTTTTGCCTAATGCATTTTTTTTATGCGAAAATTATAAACATAATGTTAATACTTTATTTAAATTAGCACAGAATATTGTATTAACTTTCAATCAAAAGGTTGTAGGTTGTACAATGAATTATAAGGAAAAATATTACAAGCAAACGGTTGAAGAAAATAAAATTTTCTACAACATTTATTCCAATACAATTTTCCATTTATCAAATATTAAAGCAAATATCTCAAAATAACGGATAAGTGACGAGAGTCAACTCCCACTTCCGGTATACCGATATTTAACAAAACTAATTTCTCTTCTAATTTTTTATAAATATGTTAAATATAAAATTTTGCTTTGACCTAATTAATAATTTTTGAGTTAGAGCGCCCACAAAAATATATCACATACAGAGACTGACAGACACACAGACATCATCGGGAAGATAGTCAAAACGTATTCAGGGGACCTTAAAACATGTATTTCCGTTGAAATCTCGAATTCGATTTTTTCAGGAAAACAATACTTACTCTATACTTTGTATGTGGAGAAAGAAAAAGACAAAACAAAGACTTTTGTGAGATATATCGAAACCAGGGCTGCCACAATACGACAAATAAATAAATTTTATTCTTACAGGTATTTGTGTAAAATTCTTCATACCAATTTAAACCAAATTTAATATTTAAAATGTACACATATATATAGAAATCTATATTAGCATATTTAAACAAAGCTATTGGTATCCTCTAAATCTTTTGCGAAATCAGTTTAAATGGAATAATATCAAATTTCTACTTATCAAATTTTACAACTGTATTTTGAAAGTCATGTTCCTTTTTATTATTTATATGTGCAATTTTAATTATATCGCTCATACGAAAAATGTCACATTCCAGTATTAAAACAAAGAAAGAAGTTTTTTTCTTTTGTGCAATCGATAAAAATGCCCACACCCCACACGCAGTTTAATTGATAATAATAATCTATAATTATTAACATTGCAATCTATTAATTTTGACATTAATACACCTAAAATTTCGATGCTTCATTAACAGTGCGAAGCGGATAACGCAATTATTTAGTCTATTTTAAGGCTTAATAGACGCAAACTGAATCGGAGGCAACAATGCGTGTCGCCTTGGCAACAACCTGAAAGAGTACGAAAAAGCCGTAATATTTCGAAAAGAAAGGCGTGTTTTTGGGGAAAGTATTCTGTGTAACATCTAAATATTGCAATAATGACATATTTTACAGATTTAGACATCGAATAAAGCACAAATGGGGAAATTCTACACGTATTTTCGTATTTTAATGAAAGAAAGAAATAAACCTCGCACCTTCGAAACTCCTAAACTTATGGAAAAATGTAATCGTCTCCGGGAGTCTAATTCGAGACACTTATGCAAACGAAAATAGTTTTCCAGGGGTTTCCCGGATGTCAAAAACAAAATGTTGCACACAACATTTCTCTATTGCAAACTGTTCCAGAGATAAAAATGGGGAAGAAAAGACAGACGGACGGAAGGACAGACATTGAGTAATTACATATAGAGACATTTGAAACAATCGAATGTGGAAATGGTTAACAACGTATGGATTTGAGACTATAAATTATTTGTAAAATTCTTATGCATAAATTCCAATTTAAAACTTAAATACAATATTTTGTGTCGATTTGAATGGCAGTTTCTGAGTCAGAGATACCACAATAATTCCTAACGAATATAAATCGTCATTAAAACGGTAACCATGGACAAAGGGAATGATACAAACATTCTTTCTCAATAAAACCAAATAGTAATTGAATGAATCTCTCGACAACATATTCACTACGATAGCTATCAGAAATTGGTAAATAAACTTTTAACATTATGTAAATTATTTCCGCATAAAAAATGCATATAATAAAAAGTTTTATCCGTTGCCGCTGCGTGCATCTTACAAATGACTTCAAATTATTTCGCAATGTATTCGCGAATTAAATTACTCGAATAAGAGGCAGATATTCACAACAAACATTTATTAGAATATGTGAGATTTATAAGGTGTAAAGGTTAATTATTACCGATATATATATATGTATATATTACCGTTGAAGTTGCTAACCAGAACTTCAGACTTTAGAAATAGCAATGTGAAATTTTTTTATAATAAAACGACATTATTTATAATAAAAATCTTAAATGAAATATTTTGAGACAGTAGATAGTAGACAGTACAGGGTGGGTGGAAAAAATATTAAACAGACAGCTCTCCCATCTATCGTGACATTGAAGAACCTACCGTCTACTACTGCAATAGACGTGTGGGTTGGTGATAATTTTAAATCGATAGTATCTCAATAATTATAGGTTCTAAATTCTCCAGGGTTGCTTGATTCATTCCTTAAAAGCATTCGACAAAAACGTTTGGAACAAGTAGCGGTGTATAATTCGAGATTTCAACGGAAGTATAAGTTTTAAGGTCCACCGAAAACGTTTTGACTATTTTCTCGATTATGTCTGTGTGTCTGTCTGTACGTGATAGATTTTTGTGGGAGCTCTAACTCAATACCTATTAATCAGGTCAACGCGAAAGTTTATTTTTAACATTTATATAAAAGTTAAAAGATGAAATAAGTTTTTGGTAAAAATTGGAAAATCGGAAATGGGTGTTTGCTCACGTCAATCATCAGTTATTTTGAAATATTTGCTTTAATATTTAATAAATGTTAAAATGTACTGAAGTAAATGTTGTAGACAATGTAATTATCGACAATCTTTGTTTGAAATATTTTCCCATATAATGCATTGTTTAAGATATAACTAACCTTATTAGCTGCCACCACCACGCCACCTACCGACGACTATTGTTAGCAATTGACGCTTAGTTACGACTTAGTAACGCTCCATTTTTATTTTCTTAATTATTGGAGCTTGGTGGCTGTACCCAATATCAGAAGGCTATAGTTGGGGTTTATTTCTGTTCTTTGTAAAGTCTGAATTTTTCTCTTAGTTGATTAATATATTTATAATTATGTAACATAAATTTTTAGAAACATTATAGATATGGAAAAGACATGTCATCAGATTTTTCCAATTGTATTCCGCAAATGATTAAAAGCCATCACTTCCAAAAGGTCACATTTTCGTGATTCCTTATGAGAAATGTAAATAATAAACTCCTGTAGTCAAATCCGGCACATGGAATATATAGTAATATAGAAATTAGGGCTGCCACAATATAAGAGAAAAGATTATTTTCACACAAATTTAAGTTGAACCGTTCACGTCAATTTTAAACAAATTCAATACTTATAATGTGCACATTCGAAACTAACCACAATACCATACTTGGACCGGATAAGTCTTACAGTGGTACCACAATTAAAAACAATACTCTTACAATAATAATGAATTTGGGGAGAATTGGCTGGACGGATTACAACTAAATTTTGCATATTGTATTTGTGGAACATATCATAATGAAATCAATAATTTTTAAAGTGGAGCTAAAGACCAGGGCTACCACAATAAAAAGTGAAATAACATATTTTATTCATATTTGTAGAGAACTCACTTCTTAGATTTTAACAAAAGATAGTATATATAATCAACATATAAATATAAAAACAAAATAATAATTATCAACCGGGTCGACTAAGCAGAGCTACCACAGTATCAAAGTTAGTTTTTTCAGTGACTATGAATTTGAAAGGTATTGGCTGAACGGATTTTAAAGAAATTTCGTTTGTAGGAAGAGTGGAGAATGAAATGAACTGATGTTACTAAGACGTAATTAAGCGTCAATTGTTAACAATAATCTTCGGTGGGTGGCGTGGTTGTGGCAGCTGAAAATATGAGATATCTCCTAAACAATGACTTATATGGAAAAACGAATCAAACAAACGTTTTAGAAAATGAAATTTCCTACAACATGCATTCCTTAAGACATTTGCATTAACAAATATTATAGCAAATATTTCAAAATAACGGATAAGTGACAAAAGTAAACACCCATTTCCGGTCGGATGTTTTTTACCAAAAACTAATCAGATCTCCTAACTTTTATAATATATAATTAATAATTAATTATTATATTATTATTTTGTAATTATTATAATAATAATTATAATATATATAAAATTTTGCGTTGGCCTAATTAATAGTTTTTGAGTTAGAGCGCCCACAAAAATCTATCACACACAGACAGACTGACAGACAGACACACAGACATCATCGAGAAAATAGTCAAAACGTGTTCATTGAGCCTTAAAACATGTATTTCCGTTTAAATCTCGAATTCGATATTTTTCATGAGAATAAAAGTTTCTCACACTAAGTACATGGAGAAAGTAAAGACGAAATGAATATGTTTAGAACGAATCTCAAAAGAAGAGCTACCACAATATAAGGAAAAGTTTAATGTTTAATTCAAAGCGATTACATTAGTAAACGATTACGCCGCGGCGAATTTGACAAAAAGCACTTCTCTACCACGGGAAAAGTTGTTCAAATCGTTTTTGTCGAATGTTGAGTGAATCAAGGAATCCTGGTGAATTTAGAACCTATTAAAATCGAGATATGGTCGATTTTAAAATTATCACCAACCAACACGTCTGTTATCATTGTAGATGGTAGATTCATCAATGTCACGATAGATGGCAGAGCTGTGTGTTTAAAATATTTTGCCCTCACCCTGTTCAGCCTAAAGTACAGTTTCCAAGAAAAAATTCGTATTTCAAGAAATTTACATGTTTAATTAATTCCCTTTGTCAGTGGTTACCGTTTATTTGAAGATTTATATTCATTAGGAGACTTTGTGCGTTCGCAGACACAAGAACTGCCATTCAAATCACCACGAAATATTGCATTTAAGGTTTACTATAAATTTATTTTGAAAAGTTACAAAAACTTAAACCATGAATGTTTTATACGATTCGAATGTCGTTGTCTGACGATGTTTCTTATGGTTGTTATGGAGAAAGTTTGAAATTGCTCATAGCAACTACAACAGTAATATAATTTTTTGTAATAATTTATCTTTACACCATATAAGCCTCACATATTCTAAGGAATTTTTGTTGTGAATATCTACCGCTATTATAGCGTGTCAAAGAGTAATTTAATTCGCGAAAATTTTGCGAAATCATTTGAAGTCATTTGTATGATGCACACCGCGGCTACGAATAAAACTTTTTACCTAATGCATTTTTTATGCAAAAATTATAAACATAATGTTAAAAGTTTATTTAAGAGTAAAATTTCCGATAGAAATCTTCAACGGTAATTTACTTTCGACAAATGTTTTCCTCAAGGCAGTCCCCGCCCGGAGATCCGATTGGGGGACTATTTTACTTCCGGATTGTTTTACCTCGAGAGAACTCGTATTGTCCAACCATATAATCTTTACTAGGGATTGTAATGCGGTAGTTTCCCTCTTGCTTTCCACATCGCAGTACTGTAGCCGTTCAAATCGTCCTGATCACGCCTACAGCTGTATTGGATATAAACCCAAACAACATCATTTGTTTTCGGCTCTATACCACACTGACAGTACTGCTGCCTACTGCCAGGCACTGATGATAGATTTTTTTAAAAATAAAACCTCCATTCGAGGGGTTTGAACCCCCGAACTTTGCAATAAAAAGTAGACACGCTAACCACTACACTACCAGCATATATGTTTACACATATTTATATATATAATAAAAACAAATATGACATTCGAGATATCCGTTATCAAATTTGATAAGGAGAAATTTGCTATTATTCCTTTAAAACAAGCAGGTTTCTGTCTTCGCAAAATGGATTTCGGGTACCAAAAGCTTTGTTTAAATATGCTAATATGGTTTTCTATATATTTGTACAATATAAATATTAAATTTGGTTTAAATTGACATGAACAATTTAACGCAAAGAATTGCAAGAAAGAAATTTATTTTAAATCAATTGTGGCAGCCCTGGTTTAGATATCGATCACAGACGTCTTCGATTTGTCTTTCTTATGTTGCGCAACTGCTTTATATAAAATTTCGTTGAAATCGGTTGAACTAATACCTCTCGAAATTTATAAAGACCGAACAGGTTAATTTTGCGATTTTGGTACCCCTGCTTAATCGATTAGGTCTTCATGTCATTTTGGTCATGTATGGTCGTGAAAACTCTGTGTAGCTAAATTGGTTGAAATCGCTTATGCCAATTCTTGCCTGATATATTCGTACGGACAGACGGACATCACGAAGATATTAGTGTTTTTTTCATAAATGGCGAAATGCCGAAATAAGAATTATCAGAAAAAGGAATTTTAGTAATTTTTAATTTCTCCATACATGCGTAATAAAAGCGAAAGTATTGCATTAATGAAAAAAATCGAATTCGAGATTTCAACGGAAACGCACGTTTTGGGGTCCACTGAATAACTTTTGACCAGTTTCTCGATGATGTCTGTGTGTGTGTATGCGATAGCTTGTTGGGGGTGCTCAAACTCAAAAACTATTAATCAGGTCAATGTGAAATTTTATATTTAACATTTTTTTATAAAAGTCACTAGAACTGATTAGTTTTTGCTAATAATCGGTCAACCGGAAGTGGGCGTTTACTCTAGTCACTTGTCCGTTATTTTGAAATATTTGCTTTAATATTTAATATATGTAAGAATGTATCTAATTAAAAGTTGTAAAATTTAACATTCTACAACCATTGTTGAAACAACATGTTTGTCGAATAATTTTAATGAGTGAACCAAGCAATCCTGGAGTATTTAGAACCTATTAATATTGAGATATGATCGATTTAAGATTATCACCGAACAACACATCCATTAACATTGTGGATAGTAGATTCTTCAAACAGGATAGATGGCAGCACTGTGTGTTTAAAATATTTTCCACACACCCCGTTCTGTCTAAACTGTAGTTTCCATGGAAAAATTCGGATTTCGAGAGAACTTACGCAATTAAAATATTCCCTTTATCCATGGTTGCCGTTTTCTTGAATATTTACGTTCTTTAGGAATTTTTGTGGGTTTACTAACTAAAGACCTGCCATTCAAATTAGCACATATTATTGTATTTAATTTTCTATCAAAAGGTTATAGGTTGTATTCCATTACAGCAATCCTGTGACTCGGCTAACAGCTAACATTGCATTTATGCGAAAATTATTTGCATAATTTTAAAAGTATTTTACGAGTGAAATTTCTGATAGGTATCGTAGTGATTATGTTGGCGAGAGTAACATTTATTTGTTATTTAGAAAGAATGTTGTTATCATTCTCTTTGTATGTGGCTACCGTTTCTCCCAGGATTTATCTTCGTTTGGAAATATTGTAGTTTCACTGACTAATATTGGGAATAATTTTGAAACGAGAATAATGTTTTTTTTCCTCGTTTGAAAATGATTACCAACATTGCAGCTTATGCCGGTCTGAATACGATCTAAAGATACTTTATTCCATCAATTTCTCTATTGGCAATCTCATCATTTGGGATGGAGGTGTGTCTCTTCGAGGACGTCCGTTTGTGGGAGTTTGATACCAGCTTGGCCAGTTCCATCCCAACTAAGAAAACACTCGAGTTAAGATCTGCCACGATAGTCCGGTGGTAGAATATCCCCCGGCATGTGGAAGACACGTGTTCGAATCCCAGTCATACCAGACGTTTTTCTTCTTTAAAAATTATTCCCAATGCATTCTGTGGGAAAATGTTTCATTTTTTCGCGATGCCTTCTGAGAAATGAAAATAATAAACTCCTGTAGTCAAATCCGGGACATAGAATAGATATAAAAATCAGGGCTACCACAATATAAGAGAAAAGATTATTCTTACACCAATTTATGTTAAACCGTCAACCGGTGGGACGGATTTCAACTAAATTTTGCAATTTGTATTTGTGCAACATAACATAATGAAATCAAGATGTAAAAAGTGGAGCTAAAGAGCAGGGCTACCACAATAAAAAGTGAAATTATATATTTTAGTCATATTTGTAGAGAACATACTTATTAGATTTTAACCAAAGATAGTATATTTAATCAACATATTAATATATAACCAAAATAATAATTATCAACCGGGTCGACTAAGCAGGACCACCACAATATCAAAGTTAGTTTTTCCAGTGACTATGACTTGGGATGTTATTGGCTCAACTGATTTGAAAGAAATTTGACGATATGCACTTCTCTACCACAGGAAGCTCGTGTACACCGCTTCGTGTTCAAAACATGTTTGTCGAATACTTTTAATCAGTGAATCATGCAATCCTGGAGAATTTAGAACCTATAATTATTGAGATTTTATCGGTTTTAAATTCAAGATTTCCAATACAAGTTAAAAAAATACAAATATTTGGTTATCCCAAATTACCTTTATGAATCAAATGTCGTTGTTTGATATTATTTGTTATGGTTGCTATGGAGAAAGTATGAAATTGTTCATAGCAACTACAACGGTAATATAAATTTTGGTAATAATATATCTTTACAACCTATAATCCTCACATATTCTAAGGAATTTTAGTTGTGAATATCTACCACTATAATAGCGTGTCAAAGAGTAATTTAATTCGCGAAAATATTGCGAAATAATTTGAAGTCATTTTTATGATGCACACCGCGGCTACGAATAAAACTTTTTACCTAATGCTTTTTTATGCGAAAATTATAAACATAATGTTAAAAGTTTATTTAAGAGAAAAATTTCCGATAGAAATCTTATTGAAGATGTTGTCGAGAGATCCATTCAATTACTATTTCTATCTCTTGAGAAGAATGTTTATATCCATTTTTCCATGGTAACCGTTTTCTTGAAGAATTATATTCGGTAGGAATTATTGTGGTATCACTGACTCAGAAACTGCCATTCAAATCAACACAAAATGTTGTATTTAAGTTTTGAATTGAATTTATATATAAGAATTTTACAAATAATTTATAGCCTCAAATCTATACGTTGTTATTAATGGCACATTCGATTATTTCAAATATCTATATATGTAATTACTCATTGTCTGTCATTCCCCATTTTTATCTCTTGAACAGTTTGTAATAGAGAAATGTTGTACGCGACATTTTGACTTTGACATCCGGGAAACCCCTGGAAAACTATTTCCGTTTACATAAGTGTATCTAAATCGACTCCGGGAGACGATTACATTTTCCCATTCGTTTACACAGGAGTTTCGCTATTCAAGGTGCGAGGTTTATTTCTATCATTCATTAAAACACGTAAATATAAACTGAATTTCTTCGTTTTTGGTTTATTCGACGTCAAAATCTATAAAATATCCAATTATTGCTATATTTATATGTTACACAGAATAATTACGACCAAAATACGCATTTCTATTCCAAATATTATGAAATTTTCGTAATATTTTCGGGTGTTGCCAAGCCGACAGGCATTGTTGCCTCCGAATGAATTAGTGTCTATTAAGCTTTCAAATAGACGAAAGTATTGCGTTATTCGCTTCGTTCTGTTAATGAAGCATTGAAATTATATTAAATTATCAATGATTGTGCAGTGTGGACAGACTAGCTGGTCCTTTTCGCATTTCCATGCCGAGCAATTAATGCGCTATGTTGTTCCGCTGTAGTTTTTATATCCGTTCCGTCCTAGTTTTCACTAGGCAAGAGTCCCGTCCAGGCGTGGCCGCTTGTTGGGCGGGAGAGATTCAGGCGTGTCCAGGCTGGCAATGGGCCGTTTGTACTTGTCCCAACACCGCACCTGGATTTCCCCGACTTTTCGCACCTCCTGGTGCGCCGACTTCGATGCCCTGGCGTAAAATTTCCTCGCCATCAGGGGGAGGAGGACGTCCAAGGGCTGCACGTTACTCTCGCTGTGTAGGACGGCGTTCCCATCGTACCGCGATCTCGATAGCACCAATCGTAGCGCTGAATTCTGCACCACCTGCAGGTAGCGCAGGAGAGTGCAGCTGACACCCGACCATACCGGCGAGGCGTACGTGAACACGGGAAGCACGCACGCCAGGTATAGTCGCCTCTTTGTCTCCATGGAGAGGGCTCCTGAAGTTAGCATCGGGCGAATCCTCCTCAATGCCTGGAATCCCTTCTTCCTGGCTTCCAATACCTGCGGCCTCCAAAGGAGCTTGCGGTCCAGTAGTACGGATAGAAAGTTAAATACAATATTCTGTGCTGATTTGAATGGCAGGTCTTGAGTTAGTTAACCCACAAATATTCCTAACGAACATAAATATTAAAGAAAATGGCAACCATGGAGAAAGTGAATATTTTAAACGCGTAAGTTATCTCAAATTCAGAATTTTCTCACGGAAACTATAGTTTAGAGAGATCAGGGTGGGTGGAAAATATTTTAAACACACAGCGCTGCCATCTATCGTGACTTTGAAGAATCTACCATCTACAATGATAATAGACGTGTTGGTCGGTGATAATTTAATATAATTTCAATGCTTCATTAACAGAACGAAGCGAATAACGCAATACTTTCGTCTTTTTGAAAGCTTAATAGACACTAATTCATTCGGAGGCAACAATGCCTGTCGGCTTGGCAACACCCGAAAATAGTACGAAAATTTCATAATATTTAAAAAAAAATGCGTATTTTTGTCATAATTACTCTGTGTAACATATAAATATAGCAATAATAGGATATTTTATAGATTTTGACGTCGAATAAATCAAACACGAAGAAATTCAGTTTATATTTACGTGTTTTAATGAATGAAAGAAATAAACCTTGCACCTTGAATAGCGAAACTCCTGTGTAAACGTATGGGAAAATGTAATCGTCTCCCGGAGTCGATTTAGATACACTTATGTAAACGGAAATAGTTTTCCAGGGGTTTCCCGGATGTCAAAATCAAAATGCCGCGTACAACAGTCCTCTATTACAAACTGTTCAAGAGATAAAAATGGGGAATGACAGACAATGAGTAATTACATATAGAGATATTTGAAATAATCGATTGTGACAATGATTAACAACGTATAGATTTGAGGCTATAAATTATTTGGAAAATTCTTATATATAAATTCTAATATAAAACTTAAATACAATATTTTGCGTTGATTTGAATGGCAGTTTCTGAGTCAGTGATACCACAAGAATTCCTACCGAATATAAGTCGTCATTAAAACGGTAACCATGGAAAAAGTGAATGGTATAAACATACTTTCTCAAGAGATAGAAATAGTAATTGAATGAATCTCTCGACAAAATCTTCACTACGATACCTATCAGAAATTTTATTTGTAAATAAGCTTTTAAATATATGTAAATTATTTTCGTATAAAAAATGCATTAGGTAAAAAGTTTTATTCGTAGCCGCGGTGTGCATCATACAAATGACTTCAAATGATTTCGCAATATTTTCGCGAATTAAATTAATCTTTGACACGCTATAATAGCGGTAGATATTCACAACAAAAATTCCTTATAATATTTGAGGCTTATAGGGTGTAAAGATAAATTATTACCAAAATTTATATTACCGTTGTAGTTGCTATGAACAATTTCAAACTTTCTCCATAGCAACGATAACAAATAATATCAAACAACGGTATTTGAATCATAAATGTAATTTGGGATAACCAAATATTTGTATTTTTTTAACTTTTATTGGAAATCTTGAATACAATATTTTGTGGTGATTTGAATGATTTATATATATTCCCGTTCAAGTTTCAACAATTTAAAACTATCTCCATAGCAACCATATCAAATTTTATCAAACAGCGACATTAGAGGCATAAAAGTTAAATGTGAAAAAAAAATATTCTTAATTTTTGATTTAAATATTCTCATCTTTTTGATTCATTTTTATTCTTATTTAAATATTTTAATAGAAATCTTAAATACAATATTCTGTGGTGATTTCAACGGCAGTTCTTGAGTCGGCATTCTCCCCGAAATTTCCAAACGAACATAAATATTGAAGAACATGATAATCATGGACAAAGGGGATAAAATAAAAAATATTATTCTCTTAAAATCCAAATTTTTCATGGAAACTGTAGTTTAGACAGAACAGGGTGTTTGGAAAATATTCTGAACAGACAGCTCTGACATCTATCGTGACATTGAAGAATCTACCATCTACTACGGCAATAGAGGTGTTGGTTGGCGATAATTTAAAACCGATAAAATCTCAATATAAATAGGTTCTAAATTCTCCAGGATTGCTTGATTCACTCATTAAAAGTATTCGACAAACATGTTTGGAACAAGTAGCGGTATACACTGGGTTCCCGTTTGAGAGAAGGGCTTTTCGTCTAATTCGCCGCCGCCTAATCGTGTACTGATGTAACCGCTTTGGATTAAAAAAATAAGTCCTTCCTTATATTGTGGTAGCCCTGCTTTTTAGATTCGTTCTAAACATATTAATTTCGTCTTTACTTTCTCCATACACGTAATATGGGAAAGTTTTATCGACTTCGAAATATAATCGGATATAAATGCTTTATAGGGTGTAAAGAATAATTGTTACCGCAATTTATATTACCGTTGAAGTTTTTATCAACAACTTCAACCTTTACCATACCAACGATGACAATTTTTATCAAACAACGACATTCTAATCATAAAGGTTATATGTGACAAACAGATATTTATAATTTATTATACTAGTAGTTGGTGCTTGCATTCTGCAAGCATTTCATCTTAACACAAAAAAACATTCATTTTTCGTCATTACAAATATTTTTTTAATTCTGAAGATTTCACCTCCGTAGCGATTTTCGTTTTTCCCTTATCTAAAAATAATAGATTAAAACAATCACCAAACTTAGCAATCTTTAGAATTTTATAGTTTCTCCATTATGGGCAAATAATGCTACACATTTCTGCCAAATTTCAATTTCAATTCTAGAAGTGAAATAATATTTTCTTTAATTTTCTAAATTAAAACATTTGTAACGGCCGCCGAAATATATTTATGGTGATATTCAAAAGTTAATTTGTGCAAATGCTCTACTCTGTAAGTAACTTGAAAGTTTCAGCTTCCTAGCTCATACCGTAGTGTCTAAATATTTTCCTATTTGTTTAAACTTTAGGAATTTTTAACAGCCAAACACAATTAAATATCAAAATTTGTATAGTTTCTATTTTGTTTTTTTACGAATCCTACATCTAAAAAAATTACAGCTCCGCAGCACATTCGTTAATGCATAAACCTCAAAAATATGTTTATACATTTGCGAATTATTAGTGGTCGAATTTTTTAACTTTTTCAAAATGTCATTTTTTCTATGTATAATTTTCTAAAAATGATTTCAAAAACTCGAACTTACAACATATAGTATCCAGGATAAAAATTATAAAACTTTAATGCTCAAATGGGGTTAAAACAACCCCTAAATATCAACAATTTTGAAATTTTTGAGTTTTATAGTTGGTTAAAAGAAAAGTTCAATAGACATGCAAAATTTCAGCTTCCTAAACCTATTAGATTGGTCTACACACTGGGATAACTGTTTCCCATGCTAACTTATGGGAGATATTACGGGGTCCCTGGAGTCGAACCCAAGACACTGTAAGCAAAAGTGGCGATAATTCCTAATAGATATTGCGGCCCTCTAGCAACACTGAGTATTTCATTTTTCTAGCTTACCGGCAAGTGCCTATAATTAATTTACAAAAATGGCGCAATGCTTTTCTTATGGGAAAAATTGGAAATTTCGGAATTTCTGGAGTCGAACTCATGCCACTTAGGTGAGAAGTCTCGTTTTATCTGTAGGTTTCTCTATTATATCTACAAAAACTGAAAATTTCAGCTCTGTTGCTATTGTAGTTTGGGCTGGACATTAGTATCCTCCTATATGTTATATATATCCTCCTCCTCCTCTGTAAAGAACGTCTATATATAATCCTATGAATTTTAACAGAAATCTTAAATACAATACTTCGTGGTGATTTGAAGGCCGTTTTTAAGTCAGTGAAAACACAAAAATTTCTAACGAACATAAATCCTGGAGAAATCGGTAACCATGGAAAAAGAGAATGATATAAACATTCTTTTTCAATACATATCAACAGTAATTGAAAGTTACTTCCAACCACAACTTCATTACGATAGCTATCAGATATTACATTTACACTCGTAAATTAACTTTAAACATTACGTAAATAATTTTCGCATAAAAGATTCATAACATAATCTGAATCAAATGTCGGGGTGGAGTACATCGTGCAAAACTTTAATTGAAATCTTAAATAGAATATTCTGTGCTGATTTGAATGGGAGTTCTTCTGTCAGCGTTTACACAACAATTACTAACGATCATAAATATTCAAGAAAACGGCAACCATGGAAAGGGAATATTATAAACGTGTAAATTCTCTGGAAATCCGAATTGTATCATGGAAAGTAGACATAAGACTGAACAGGGTGATTGCAAAAAATTTTAAACACATAGTTCTGCCATCTATCGTGACTTTGAGGAATTTACTATCTACTATGATAATAGACGTGTTGGTTGGTGATAATTTTAAATCGATTATATCTCAATGACTATAATAGGTTCTAAATTATCCAGGATTGCTTGATTCATCCATTAAAATTAGGGTTTAGTTTATATGTGTACATTATAAGTACTAAATATGGTTAAAATGGACGTGGACGGTTAAACTTAAATTGGTGTAAAAATAATCTTTTCTCTTATATTGTGGCAGCCCTGATTTCTATATCTATTCTATGACCCGGATTTGACCACAGGAGTTTATTATTTCTATTTCTCATAAGGAATCACGTAAAAATGACATTTTGGAAGTGAAGGCTTTTAATCTTTTGGAGAATATAATTGGAAACATCTAATGTGGCCACCTCATGACTTTCTGCATATCAGTAATATAAATAATAATAAATAAATAATAAATATTCTTAGAAACTGCGAGAAAATTTTGGATTTGACAAAGAACAGAAATAAACACAAACTATAGACTTCTGATATTGGATATAGCCACACAAAGCTCCAAAAATTAAGAAAAGAAAAAAGAGCGTTACTAAGACGTAACTAAGAGACAGCTGTTAACAATAGCCGTCGGTAGGTGGCGTGGTGGTGTCATCTAAAAATATAAGATATCTCCTAAACAATGCATTTATTTGGAAAATTGCTCCAGACAAAGGTTGTGGAAAATTACATTTCCTACAACATTTGCTTGATACATTTTTGCATTTATTAAATATTAAAGCAAATATTTCAAAATAACGAATCAGTGGCACTGGTAATACCCACTTCCGGTTGACCGATTATTAGCAAAAACTAATCAGTTCTAGTGACTTTTATAAAAAAATGTAGAATATAAAATTTAACATTGACCTGATTAATAGTTTTTGAGTTAGAGCACCCCCAACAAGCTATCACATACACACACACACATGCATCATCGAGAAAATGGTCAAAACTTGTTCAGTGGACCTCAAAACGTGCGTTTCCGTTGAAATCTCGAATTCGATTTTTTTCATTAATGCAATACTTTCGCTTTTATTACGTATGTATGGAGAAATTAAATATTACTAAAATTCCTTTTTCTGATAATTTTTAGTGCATGTCCCAATTGCTGAAAAAAATCACTATCATCTTCATGATGTCCGTCTGTCCGTACGAATATATCAGGCAAGAATTGGCATAAGCGATTTCAACCAAATTTGCTACACAGAATTTTCACGTAAATACATGACAAAAATGACATGTAGACCTAATCGATTAAGCAGGGGTACCAAAATCGCAGAATTAAACTTTTTGGTCTTTATAAATTTCGAGAGGAATTACCTCAACTAAAAATTTCGCATAAAAGAAATGTTTTCCCAGACTGAGTAATGCCGTAATGGAATACAACCTACAACCTTTTGATAGAAAGTTAAATACAATATTCTGTGCTTTTTTGAATGGCAGGTCTATAGTAAGGTAACCCACAAAATTTCCTAACGAACATAAATATTCAAGAAAACGGCAACCATGGAGAAAGGAAATAGGTAAACGTGTAAGTTCTCTCGAAATCCGAATTTTTTCATGGAAACTATAGTTTAGACAAAACAGGGTGGGTGGAAAAAATTTAAACACACAGCGCTGCCATCTATCGTGACTTTGAAGAATCTACCATCTTCAACGATAATGGACGTGTTGGTCGGTGATAATTTTAAATCGATCATATCTCAATAATAATAGGTTCTAAATACTCCAGGATGGCTTGATTCACTCATTAAAAGTATTCGACAAACATGTTTGGAACACGAAGTGGTGTACAGGAGTTTCCCGTTGTAGAGAAGTGCATTTCGTCAAATTTCTTTTAAATCAGTTGAGCCATTAACTTGCCAATTCATAGTTACAGAAAAAACTAACTTTGATAATTTGGTGGTCCTGCTTAGTCGACCCGGTTGATAATTATAATTTTGGTTATATATTTATATGTTGATTATATATACCATCTTTGGTTAAAATCTAATAAGTATGTTCTCTACAAATATGAATAAAATATGTAATTTAACTTTTTGTTGTGGTAGCCCTGCTCTTTAGCTCCACTTGATACATCTTGATTTCATTTTGTTATGTTGCACAAATACAATATGCAAAATTTAGTTGAAATCCGTCTCGCCGATACTCTCCAAATTAATTATTATCATTGAAAGAGTTTTATTTGTAATTTTGGCACCACTGTATAGGTTATCCGGTCCAAATACGGTATTTTGGTTTATTTCATATGTGTGCATTATAGGTATTAAATTTGGTTAAAATTGAGGTTGACGGTTTAACATAAACTGGTGTAATTGATAGTAGCTCAATAACTTTGGCCAAAACTAACAAAGGTGAAATACTCCTTTAGCCAAAACAACCAGAGGGCTAGAAAACACAATGCATTTCGCCCACAAGGTGGGCATCGTCAGGGGTAGAACCTGTTTCAACATTGACTGGAAGCCAACTGTTGGCTTCCAGTCAATGTCAATACAAATGGAAAAATCTGATGACATGACTTTCTCCATATCTGTAATATTAAATTGATGGAATGATATGATCCGAAGATCCTATGCAGACAGGCATAAGCTGTGAAAGTTGGAACAATTTTTGAAACGAGAAAAAAGTCTGCTATGACCGGGAATTGAACCCGGGTCTTCCACTTGCCGGGCGGATATTCTACCCCTGAACTATCGTAGCAGAACATTTTCTGTCGTTTCTCTCAATTTCATGTTTGGCAATCTCACCATTTGAGAGGAAGGAGTTTCTTTCGATGATCATCTGTAATATTGCTAAATATTTCAAATAGGTTACATAATTATAAATATATTAATCAACTATGAGAAAATTTCAGACTTTACAAAGAACAGAAATAAACTCCTACCATTACCTTCTGATAATGAGTATAGCCACAAAGCTCCAACAATTAAGAAAATAAAAAAGGAGCGTTACTAAGACGTAACTAAGCGTCAATTGCTAACAATAGTCGTCGGTAGGTGGCGTGGTAGTGGCAGCTAATAAGGTAAGTAATCTCTTAAACAATGCGTTATATGGCAAAATATTTCAAACAAAGATTGTCGATAATTATATTGTCTACAACATTTACATCAATACATTTTCACATTTATTAAATATTAAAGCAAATAATTGAAAATAACTGATGATTGACATGAGCAAACACCCATTTCCGATTTTCCAATTTTTACCAAAAACTAATGTCATCTTTTAACTTTTATGTAAATGTTAAAAATAAACTTTCGCGTTGACCTGATTAATAGGTATTGAGTTAGATACCTGTTGGAATAAAATTTATTTATTAGTCGTATTGTGGCAGCCCTGGTTTCGATATCTCTCACAAAAGTCTTTGTTTTGTCTTTTTATTTTCTCCATATATACGAAGAATAGAGAAAGTATTGTTTTCCTAAAAAAATCGAATTAGATATTTCGATGGAAATACATGTTTTAAGTTCAGTTTATTTCATTCTATGCTCTTCCTACAAACGAAATTTCTTTATAAACCGTTCAGCCAATTCATAGTACAGGAAAAACTAACTTTGATATTGTGGTGTCCCTGCCTAGTCGAACCTGTAGATAAATATTATTTTGGTTATATATTTATATGTTGATTATATATTCCATTTTTGGTTAATAACTAATAGGTAGGTTCTCTAGAAATACGATTAAAATATATCATTTCACTTTTTATTTTGATAGCCCTGCACTTTAACCCCACTTAAAACACAAAAACAATATGCAAAATTTAGTTGAAGCTGGTATCAAACTCCCCCAAACTGATGTCCTCGAAGAGACACACCGAAGAAAACTCCCCCTCTCAAATGATGAGATTGCCAAGCGAGAAATTGATGGAATAAAGTATCTGTAGATCGCTTTCAGATTGGCATAAGCTGCAATGTCGGGAATCATTTCGAAACGAGGAAAAAAACAGACTTTATTCTCGTTTCAAAATTATTCCCAATATTAGTCAGTTAAACCGCAATAATTCCAAACGAAGATAAATCCTGGGGAAAACGGTAACCACAGACAAAGAGAATGATAAAAACATTCTTTCTCAATAGTAAATGAATGTTACTCTCGCCAACACATTCACTACGATACCTATCAGAAATTTCACTCGTAAATAAACTTATATAACATAATGCAAATAATTTTCGCATAAAAGCTACGTTAACTGAACAAGATATATAATAATGTAATGGATTAAATCCATCAACCTTTTGATAGAAACTTAAATACAATATTCTGTGCTGTTTTGAGTGGCAGGCCTGGAGTTAGTAAACCCACAAAATTTCCTAACGAACATAAATATTCAAGAAAACGGCAACCATGTAGAAAGGGAATATTTTAAATGCGTAAGTTCTCTCGATATGCGAACGTTTTCATGGAAACTATAGTTTAGACAGAACATGGTGTGTGGAAAATATTTTAAACACACAGTTTTGCCATCTATCGTGACTTTTAAGAATCTACCATCTACAATGATAATAGACTTGGTGGTCGGTGATAATTTTAAATAGATCATATCTCAATAATAATAGGTTCTAAATACTCCAGGATTGCTTGATTCACTCATTAAAAGTATTCGACAAACATTTTTGGAACAAGAAGCGGTGTACACGAGATTCCCGTGGTAGAGAGGTGCATTTCGTCAAATTTTTTTCAAATCAGTTGAGCCAATAACTTCCCAATTCATAGTTACAGAAAAAACTAACTTTGATATTGTGGTGGTCCTGCTTAGTCGACCCGGTTGATAATTATTATTTTGGTAATATATTTATATGTTGATTATATATACTATCTTTGGTTAAAATCTAAGAAGTAAGTTCTCTACAAATATGACTAAAATATATAATTTCACTTTTTATTGTGGTAGCCCTGCTCTTTATCTCCACTTTATACATCTTGATTTCATTATGTTATGTTCCACAAATACAATATGCAAAATTAAGTTTAGTTAAGTCCATCCGATGCTCTCTAAATTAATTATTATTGAAAGAGTTTTATTAGTAATTGTGGCACCACTGTATGGCTTATCCCGTCCAAATACGGTATTATGGTTTATTTCATATGTGTGCGTTATAAGTATTAAATTTGGTTAAAATTTACGTTGACGGTTTAACATAAATTAGTGTAAAATTAATCTTTTCTCTTATATTGTGGTAGCCCTGAATTCTATATTTATTCTATGTCCCGGATACTACAGGAGTTTATTATTTCCATTTCTCATAAGGCATCACAGAAAAATGACCTTTTGGAAGTGATTGCTTTTAATCTTTTACGAAATACAATTGGAAAAATCTGATGACATGACATTCTTCATATCAGGAATATTTCTAAATATTTCAAATAGGTAACATAATTATAAATATATTAATCAACTAAGAGAAAAATTCATACTTTACAAAGAACAGAAATAAACTCCTACCATAACCTTCTCATAATGAGTATAGCCACAAAAATACAACAATTAAGAAAATAAAAAGGAGCGTTACTAAGACGTCAATTGTTAACAATAGCCGTCGGTAGGTGGCGTGGTGGTGGCAGCTTAAAATTTAAGATATCTCTTTAACAATGGATTATATGGGACATTGTTTCAACATTGGTTGTAGTATGTTAAATTTTACAAGTTTTAATTAGATACATTTTTACATTTATTAAATATTTCAAAGTAACGGGCAAGTGACAAGAGTAAACATTCACTTCCGGATGACCGATTATTAGCAAAAACTAATCAGTTCTAGCGACTTTTATAAAAACATGTTAAATATAAAATTTCACATTGAGCTGATAAACAGTTTTCGAGTTAGAGCACCCCCAACAATCTATCGCATACAAACACACAGACATCTTCGAGAAAATGGTCAAAACTTGTTCAGTGGACCTCAAAACGTGCGTTTCCGTTGAAATCTCGAATTCGATTTTTTTCATTAATGCAATACTTTCGCTTTTATTATGTACGTATGGAGAAATTAAAAATTACTAAAATTCCTTTTTCTGATAATTTTTAGTGCATTTCGCCATTGCTGAAAAAAATCAGTATTCTCTTCGTGATGTCCGTCTGTCCGTACGAATATATCGGGCAAGAATTGGCATAAGCGATTTCAACCAAATTTGCTAAACAGAATTTTCACGTCAATACATGACCAACATTACCTGAAGACCAAAACCAATTAAGCAGGGGTACCAAAATCGCAAAATTAAACTTTTCGGTCTTTATAAATTTCGAGAGGAATTAGGTCAACCGATTTCAACGAAATTTTGTATAAAAGAGTTGCGCAACATAAGAAAGTCAAAACGAAGACGTCTGTGATCGATATCTAAACCAGGGCTGCCACATCCTCTCCTCATTACTAGGACCTTACAGCAAAATAAGCCTTACCGATAAAATGCGCCTCTACCTCCTTCTAATCCGCCCACATCTTACCTACGGCATTGAAATTTATTTAAACTCTGCAAAGAAAAACAGAACCAAAATAGAAATTTTTCAATCATCCACCCTCCGCTTTATTGCCCAGCAATCCTTCCTAGTACCCATCAGAGAACTACAACTTGCCCACAATATCTCACCACTCTTAGACTTTACCAAACTGTAAGCACACAAATTCAACCGCCGGCTCGAACTTACCAATAACCCTTTCCTCCAAACCATATGGACCTATCACTCCGCCAAGCGCCACAAATACCGGATGACGAAAGATATCCTTCAGCTTTAAATTCCTGGTACCACTATTAATCCCCAAATGCCTCTTATCCCTTAACTTACTCCTATCTGTACATAACCCCAACTTAATTTTTTTTTAATGGTCCTGAAAAGGTCCTAAATCCATTAAAAACCTATATGAAGATGATCGCCGCCAAACCATTACAAAATTTTTCCCCTACCTTCTAAAACCTGCATATACGCAAACTAAGCCTCACCACCATCATATATACCATACTCATTGTAAACATTTCCTGAAAAGGGTTGTTTTGTGACGCTCCCTATATAGATCTCTGCCCTCTACTCTTTCTTATTATCATTTTTATTATTTATATATATATATGTGTGTGTGTGTGTGTGTGCGTGCGTGCGTGCGTGCGCGCGCGCGCGCGCGTGTGTGTGTGCGTGTGCGCGTGCGCGTGTGTGTGTGTAAATATATATATTTTATCAATTGCATACATTATAATTATTTAGTTTATTTTATAAGATATTTAATTACTTATTATATTTATTTTAGTCTTAAAAAGAAAAAAAAATAACTATTGCCCATATTGTACAAAAAGCTCTACCCAATTTAAAGCTATTTTGCAAAAAAAAAAGAAAAAAGGGGGAAAAGTAAAGAAAAAACTCTACAAAGAACGGAAATAAACTCAAACCATAGCCTTTTGATATTAGATATAGCCACAAAGCTCCAACAATTAAGAAAATAAAAAAAAGCGTTACTAAGAAGTAAGTAAGGGGGTGTCGGTGGTGTAGTGGTTAGGACGCTGGCTGCTACTCGCCCGATGCTTAAAAAAAGTCATCGGGTACGAATCCTGCGCGAGTAGGATTTTTCTCAAGGTCACACGGCCCCCTGTTTGCGTAGTTTGAGGAGACCGCGCAAATTCAGCTGTTCCGTCCTTCGGAAGGGACGTTAAGCTTTTAGGCCCCCCTGGTGTCCTTCGTAAGAGTAGGCAAATGCCGGCACCGGGTTTCCCTCCTCCCTCCCCGGTTATTCATTGCACTACCTCTGAGATACCCATTTGTGCTGTAAGAGAGGCAAATTGACTGGGCATACATACATATATAAGCAGAACAGAAAATTAAAATAAAAAATTCTGAAGTTTTTTTTTCACAAATAACTTTTATGCATCTAATGTCGCTGTTTGATAAAATTTGATATGGTTGCTATGGAGATAGTTTTAAATTGTTGAAACATGAACGGTAATATATATAAATCATTCAAATCACCACAAAATATTGTATTCAAGATTTCCAATAAAAGTTAAAAAAATACAAATATTTGGTTATCCCAAATTACCTTTATGATTCAAATACCGTTGTTTGATATTATTTGTTATCGTTGCTATGGAGAAAGTTAATAATTGTTCATAGCAACTACAACGGTAATATAAATTTTTGTAATAATTTATCTTTACACCCTATAAGCCTCACATATTCTAAGGAATTTTCGTAGTGAATATCTACCGCTATTATAGCGTGTCAAAGAGTAATTTAATTCGCGAAAATATTGCGAAATCATTTGAAGTCATTAGTATGATGCACATCGTGGCAACGAATTAAACTTTTTGCCTAATGCATTTTTTTTATGCGAAAATTATAAACATAATGTTAATACTTTATTTAAATTAGCACAGAATATTGTATTAACTTTCAATCAAAAGGTTGTAGGTTGTACAATGAATTATAAGGAAAAATATTACAAGCAAACGGTTGAAGAAAATAAAATTTTCTACAACATTTATTCCAATACAATTTTCCATTTATCAAATATTAAAGCAAATATCTCAAAATAACGGATAAGTGACGAGAGTCAACTCCCACTTCCGGTATACCGATATTTAACAAAACTAATTTCTCTTCTAATTTTTTATAAATATGTTAAATATAAAATTTTGCTTTGACCTAATTAATAATTTTTGAGTTAGAGCGCCCACAAAAATATATCACATACAGAGACTGACAGACACACAGACATCATCGGGAAGATAGTCAAAACGTGTTCAGGGGACCTTAAAACATGTATTTCCGTTGAAATCTCGAATTCGGTTTTTTCAGGAAAACAATACTTTCTCTATACTTCGTATGTGGAGAAAGAAAAAGACAAAACAAAGACTTTTGTGAGAGATATCGAAACCAGGGCTGCCACAATACGACAAATAAATAAATTTCATTCTTACAGGTATTTGTGTAAAATTCTTCATACCAATTTAAACCAAATTTAATATTTAAAATGTACACATATATATAGAAATCTATATTAGCATATTTAAACAAAGCTATTGGTATCCTCTAAATCTTTTGCGAAATCAGTTTAAATGGAATAATAGCAAATTTCTCCTTATCAAATTTGACAACTGATTTTTGAAAGAGATGTTCGTTTTTATTATTTATGTGTGCAATTTTAATTATATCGCTCGTACGAAAAATGTCACATTCCAGTATTAAAACAAAGAAAGAAGTTTTTTTCTTTTGTGCAATCGATAAAAATGCCCACACCCCACACGCAGTTTAATTGATAATAATAATCTATAATTATTAACATTGCAATCTATTAATTTTGACATTAATACACCTAAAATTTCGATGCTTCATTAACAGTGCGAAGCGGATAACGCAATTATTTAGGCTATTTTAAGGCTTAATAGACGCAAACTGAATCGGAGGCAACAATGCGTGTCGCCTTGGCAACAACCTGAAAGAGTACGAAAAAGCCGTAATATTTCGAAAAGAAAGGCGTGTTTTTGGGGAAAGTATTCTGTGTAACATCTAAATATTGCATTAATGACATATTTTACAGATTTCGACATCGAATAAAGCACAAATGGGGAAATTCTACACGTATTTTCGTATATTAATGAAAGAAAGAAATAAACCTCGCACCTTCGAAACTCCTAAACTTATGGAAAAATGTAATCGTCTCCGGGAGTCTAATTCGAGACACTTATGCAAACGAAAATAGTTTTCCAGGGGTTTCCCGGATGTCAAAAACAAAATGTTGCACACAACATTTCTCTATTGCAAACTGTTCCAGAGATAAAAGTGGGGAAGAAAAGACATACGGACGGAAGGACAGTCGATGAGTAATTACATATAGAGACATTTGAAATAATCGAATGTGGAAATGGTTAACAACGTATGGATTTGAGACTATAAATTATTTGTAAAATTCTTATGCATAAATTCCAATTTAAAACTTAAATACAATATTTTGTGTCGATTTGAATGGCAGTTTCTGAGTCTGAGATACCACAATAATTCCTAACGAATATAAATCTTCATTAAAACGGTAACCATGGACAAAGGGAATGATACAAACATTCTTTCTCATTAGAATCAAATAGTAATTGAATGGATCTCTGGACAACATATTCACTACGATAGCTATCAGAAATTGGTAAATAAACTTTTAACATTATGTAAATTATTTTCGCATAAAAAATGCATATAATAAAAAGTTTTATTCGTAGCCGCTGCGTGCATCTTACAAATGACTTCAAATTATTTCGCAATGTATTCGCGAATTAAATTACTGTAATAAGCGGCAGATATTCACAAGAAACATTTATTAAAATATCTGAGATTTAGAGGGTGTAAAGGTTAATCATTACCAAAATATAAATATATATATATATTACCGTTTAATTTGCTAACCAGAACTTCAGACTTTAGAAATACCATATTAAAATTTGTTATAATAAAACGACATTATTTATAATAAAAATCTTAAATGAAATATTTTGAGGTGATTGAATGGCAGATTCTGTGTCTGCGAAACCACAAAGTATCCTAACGAATATAAATCTTCAAGAAAAAGGTAACCACTGACAAAGGGAATTAAATATACATGTAATTCTCTCGAAATCCGAATTTTTTCATGGAAACTATACTTTAGACAGTACAGGGTGGGTGGAAAAAATGTTATACAGACAGCGCTCCCATCTATCCTGACATTGAAGAACCTACCGTCTACTACGGCAATAGACGTGTGGGTTGGTGATAATTTTAAATCGATCATATCTCAATAATTATAGGTTCTAAATTCTCCAGGATTGCTTGATTCATTCCTTAAATGTATTCGACAAAAACGTTTGGAACAAGTAGCGGTGTATAATTCGAGATTTCAACGGAAGTATAAGTTTTAAGGTCCACCGAAAACGTTTTGACTATTTTCTCGATTATGTCTGTGTGTCTGTCTGTACGTGATAGATTTTTGTGGGAGCTCTAACTCAATACCTATTAATCAGGTCAACGCGAAAGTTTATTTTTAACATTTACATAAAAGTTAAAAGATGAAATAAGTTTTTGGTAAAAATTGGTAAATCGGAAATGGGTGTTTGCTCACGTCAATCATCAGTTATTTTGAAATATTTGCTTTAATATTTAATAAATGTGAAAATGTACTGAAGTAAATGTTGCAGACAATGTAATTATCGACAATCTTTGTTTGAAATATTTTCCCATATAATGCATTGTTTAAGATATAACTTACCTTATTAGCTGCCACCACCACGCCACCTACCGACGACTATTGTTAGCAATTGACGCTTAGTAACGTCTTAGTAACGCTCCATTTTTATTTTCTTAATTGTTGGTGCTTTGTGGCAATATCCAATATCAGAAGGCTTATAGTTTGAGTTTATTTCTGTTCTTTGTAAAGTCTGAATTTTTCTGTTAGTTGATTAATATATTTATAATTATGTAACATAAATTTTTAGAAACCTTATAGATATGGAAAAGACATGTCATCAGATTTTTCCAATTGTATTCCGCAAATGATTAAAAGCCATCACTTCCAAAAGGTCACATTTTCGTGATTCCTTATGAGAAATGTAAATAATAAACTCCTGTAGTCAAATCCGGCACATGGAATATATAGTAGTATATAGTAATATAGAAATCAGGGCTGCCACAAATTTAAGTTGAACCGTTCACGTCAATTTTAAACAAATTCAATACTTATAATGTGCACATACGAAACTAACCACAATACCTTTCTTGGACCGGATAAGTCATACAGTGGTACCACAATTAAAAACAATACTCTTACAATAATAATGAATTTGGGGAGAATTGGCTGGACGGATAACAACTAAATTTTGCATATTGTATTTGTGGAACATATCATAATGAAATCAATAATTTTTAAAGTGGAGCTAAAGACCAGGGCTACCACAATAAAAAGTGAAATAACATATTTTATTCATATTTGTAGAGAACTTACTTCTTAGATTTTAACAAAAGATAGTATATATAATCAACATATAAATATATAAACAAAATAATAATTTTCAACCGGGTCGACTAAGCAGAGCTACCACAGTATCAAAGTTAGTTTTTTCAGTGACTATGAATTTGAAAGGTATTGGCTGAACGGATTTTAAAGAAATTTCGTTTGCAGGAAGAGTAGAGAATGAAATGAACTGATGTTACTAAGACGTAACTAAGCGTCAATTGTTAACAATAATCTTCGGTAGGTGGCGTGGTTGTGGCAGCTGAAAATATGAGATATCTCCTAAACAATGACTTATATGGAAAAATGTATAAAACAAACGCTTTAGAAAATGAAATTTCCTACAACATGCATTCCTTAAGACATTTGCATTAACAAATATTATAGCAAATTTTTCAAAATAACGGATGTGACAAAAGTAAACACCCATTTCCGGTCGGATGTTTTTTACCAAAAACTAATCAGATCTCCTAAATTTTATAATATATAATTAATAATTAATTATTATATTATTATTTTGTAATTATTATAATAATAATTATAATATATATAAAATTTTGCGTTGGCCTAATTAATAGTTTTTGAGTTAGAGCGCCCACAAAAATCTATCACACACAGACAGACAGACAGACATCATCGAGAAAATAGTCAAAACGTGTTCATTGAACCTTAAAACATGTATTTCCGTTTAAATCTCGAATTCGATATTTTTTATGAGAATAAAAGTTTCTCATACTAAGTATATGGAGAAAGTAAAGACGAAATGAATATGTTTAGAACGAATCTCAAAAGAAGAGCTACCACAATATAAGGAAAAATTTAATCTTTAATTCAAAGCGATTACATTAGTAAACGATTACGCCGCGGCAAATTTGACAAAAAGCACTTCTCTACCGCGGGATAAGTTGTACAAATCTTTTTTGTCGAATGTTGAGTGAATCAAGGAATCCTGGTGAATTTAGAACCTATTAAAATCGAGATATGATCGATTTTAAATTATCACCAACCAACACGTCTGTTATCATTGTAGATGGTAGATTCATCAATGCCACGATAGATGGCAGAGCTGTGTGTTTAAATTATTTTGCCCTCACCCTGTTCAGCCTAAAGTACAGTTTCCAAGAAAAAATTCGGATTTCAAGAAAACTAAATGTTTAATTAATTCCCTTTGTCAGTGTTTACCGTTTACTTGAAGATTTATATTCATTAGGAGACTTTGAGCGTTCGCAGACACAAGAACTGCCATTCAAATCACCACGAAATATTGCATTTAAGGTTTCCTATAAAATTGTTTTGAAAAGTTACAAAAACTTAAACCATAAATGTTTTACACGATTCGAATGTCGTTGTCTGACGATGTTTCTTATGGTTGCTATGGAGAAAGTTTGAAATTGTTCATAGCAACTACAACAGTAATATAAATTTTTGTAATAATTTATCTTTACACCCTATAAGCCTCAAATATTCTAAGGAATTTTTGTTGTGAATATCTACCGATATTATAGCGTGTCAAAGAGTAATTTAATTCGCGAAAATTTTGCGAAATCATTTGAAGTCATTTGTATGATGCACACCGCGGCTACGAATAAAACTTTTTACCTAATGCATTTTTTATGCGAAAATTATAAACATAATGTTAAAAGTTTATTTAAGAGTAAAATTTCCGATAGAAATCTTCAACGGTAATTTACTTTCGACAAATGTTTTCCTCAAGGCAGTCCCCGCCCGGAGATCCGATTGGGGGACTATTTTACCTCCGGATTGTTTTACCTCGAGAGAACTCATATTGTCCAACCATATAATCTTTACTAGGGATTGTAATGCGGTAGTTTCCCTCTTGCTTTCCACATCGCAGTACTGTAGCCGTTCAAATCGTCCTGATCACGCCTACAGCTGTATTGGATATAAACCCAAACAACATCATTTGTTTTCGGCTCTATTACACACAGACAGTACTGCTGCCTACTGCCAGGCACTGATGATAGATTTTTTTTAAAATAAAACCTCCATTCGAGGGGTTTGAACCCCCGAACTTTGCAATAAAAAGTAGACACGCTAACCACTACACTACCAGTATATATATTTACACATATTTATATATATAATAAAAACAAATATGACATTCGAGATATCCGTTATCAAATTTGATAAGGAGAAATTTGCTATTATTCCTTTAAAACAAGCAGGTTTCTGTCTTCGCAAAATGGATTTCGGGTACCAAAAGCTTTGTTTAAATATGCTAATATGGTTTTCTATATATTTGTACAATATAAATATTAAATTTGGTTTAAATTGACATGAACAATTTAAAGCAAATAATTGTAAGAAAGAAATTTATTTTAAATCAATTGTGGCAGCCCTGGTTTAGATATCGATCACAGACGTCTTCGATTTGTCTTTCTTATGTTTCGCAACTGCTTTATATAAAATTTCGTTGAAATCGGTTGAACTAATACCTCTCGAAATTTATAAAGACCGAACAGGTTAATTTTGCGATTTTGGTACCCCTGCTGAATCGATTAGGTCTTCATGTCATTTTGGTCATGTATGGTCGTGAAAACTCTGTGTAGCTAATTTGGTTGAAATCGCTTATGCCTATTCTTGCCTGATATATTCGTACGGACAGACGGACATCAAGAAGATAATAGTGTTTTTTTCATAAATGGCGAAATGCCGAAATAAAAATTATCAGAAATAGCAATTTTAGTAATTTTTAATTTCTCCATACATGCGTAATAAAAGCGAAAGTATTGCATTAATGAAAAAAATCGAATTCGAGATTTCAACGGAAACGCACGTTTTGAGGTCCGCTGAACAAGTTTTGACCAGTTTCTCGATGATGTCTGTGTGTGTGTATGTGATAGCTTGTTGGGGGTGCTCTAACTCAAAAACTATTAATCAGCTCAATGTGAAATTTTATATTTAACATTTTTTTATAAAAGTCACTAGAACTGATTAGTTTTTGCTAATAATCGGTCAACCGGAAGTGGGTGTTTACTCTAGTCACTTGTCCGTTATTTTGAAATATTTGCTTTAATATTTATTAAATGTAAGAATGTATCTAATTAAAAGTTGTAAAATTTAACATTCTACAACCATTGTTGAAACAACATGTTTGTGAATAATTTTAATGAGTGAACCAAGCAATCCTGGAGTATTTAGAACCTATTAATATTGAGATATGATCGATTTAAGATTATCACCGAACAACACATCCATTAACATTGTGGATGGTAGATTCTTCAAAGTCACGATAGATGGCAGCGCTGTGTGTTTACAATTTTTTCCACCCACCCTGTTCTGTCTAAACTGTAGTTTCCATGGAAAAATTCGGATTTCGAGAGAACTTACGCAATTAAAATATTCCCTTTATTCAAGGTTGCCGTTTTCTTGAATATTTACGTTCTTTAGGAATTTTTGTGGGTTTACTAACTCAAGACCTGCCATTCAAATTAGCACATAATATTGTATTTAATTTTCTATCAAAAGGTTAAACATTGTAATCCATTACGGCAATCCTGTGACTCGGCTAACAGCTAACATTGCATTTATGCGAAAATTATTTGCATATTTTTAAAAGTATTTTACGAGTGAAATTTCTGATAGGTATCGTAGTGAATATGTTGGCGAGAGTAAAATTTATTTATTTTTTAGAAAGAATGTTTTTATCATTCTCTTTGTCTGTGGTTACCGTTTTTCCCAGGATTTATCTTCGTTTGGAAATATTGTAGTTTCACTGACTAATATTGGGAATAATTTCGAAACGAGAATAAAGTCTGTTTTTTTTCCTCGTTTGAAAATGATTACCAACATTGCAGCTTATGCCAGTCTGAATATGATCTAAAGATACTTTATTCCATCAATTTCTCTATTGGCAATCTCATCATTTGGGATGGAGGAGGTGTGTCTCTTCGAGGACGTCCGTTTGTGGGAGTTTGATACCAGCTTGGCCAGTTCCATCCCAACCAAGAAAACACTCGAGTTAAGAAACGAAGAAATTGATCTGCCACGATAGTTCGGTGGTAGAATATCCCCCGGCATGTAGAAGACACGGGTTCGAATCCCAGTCATACCAGACGTTTTTCTTCTTTAAAAATTATTCCCAATGCATTATGTGGGAAAATGTTTCATTTTTTCGCGATGCCTTCTGAGAAATGAAAATAATAAACTCCTGTAGTCAAATCCGGGACATAGAATAGATATAAAAATCAGGGCTACCACAATATAAGAGAAAAGATTATTTTTACAACAATTTATGTTAAACCGTCAACCGGTGGGACGGATTTCAACTTAATTTTGCAATTTGTATTTGTGCAACATAACATAATGAAATCAAGATGTATAAAGTGGAGCTAAAGAGCAGGGCTACCACAATAAAAAGTGAAATTATATATTTTAGTCATATTTGTAGAGAACTTACTTCTTAAATTTTAACCAAAGATAGTATATTTAATCAACATATTAATATATAATGGAAATCATGGTTGCAGCGACAAGGCTTAGCCTTTAGATGAAGAAGAAGGATTAATATATAACCAAAATAATAATTATCAACCGGGTCGACTAAGCAGGACCACCACAATATCAAAGTTAGTTTTTTCAGTGACCATGACTTGGGATGTTATTGGCTCAACTGATTTGAAAGAAATTTGACGAAATGCACTTCTCTACCACAGGAATCTCGTGTACACTGCTTCGTGTTCCAAACATGTTTGTCGAATACTTTTAATCAGTGAATCATGCAATCCTGGAGAATTTAGAACCTATTTATATTGAGATTTTATCGGTTTTAAATTATCGCCAACCAACACCTCTTTTGCCGTAGTAGATGGTAGATTCTTCAAGGTAACGATAGATGGCAGCGCTGTCTGTTGAGATTTTTTCCCAAAACCCTGTTCTGTCTAAACTACAGTATCCATGAAAAAATTCGGATTTAAAGAGAATAACATTTTTTATTATCTTCCCTTTGTCCATTATTATCATTTTCTTCAATATTTATGTTCGCTTGGAAATTTCGGGAAGAATGCCGACTCAAGAACTGCCGTTGAAATCACCACAGAATATTGTATTTAAGATTTCTATTAAAATATTTAAATAAGAATAAAAATGAATCAAAAAGATAAGAATATTTAAATCAAAAATTAAGAATATTTTTTTTCACATTTAACTTTTATGCCTCTAATGTCGCTGTTTGATAAAATTTGATATGGTTGCTATGGAGATAGTTTTAAATTGTTGAAACTTGAACGGAAATATATATAAATCATTCAAATCACCACAAAATATTGTATTCAAGATTTCCATTAAAAGATAAAAAAATACAAATATTTGGTTATCCCAAATTATCTTTATGAATCAAATGTCGTTGTTTGATATTATTTGTTATGGTTGCTATGGAGAAAGTTTGAAATTGTTCATAGCAACTACAACGGTTATATAACTTTGTGAGTTCGCAGACACAAGAACTGCCATTCAAATGACCACGAAATATTGCATTTAAAGTTTCCTATAAAATTATTTTGAAAAGTTACAAAAACTTGCTAAACCATCAAAGTTTTATACGATTCGAATGTCGTTGTCTGACTATGTTTCTTATGGTTGCTATGGAGAAAGTTTAAAATTGTTCATAGCAACTACAACAGTAATATAATTTTTTGTAATAATTTATCTTTACACCATATAATCCTCACATATTCTAAGGAATTTTTGTTGTGAATATCTACCGCTATAATAGCGTGTCAAAGAGTAATTTAATTCGCGAAAATATTGCGAAATAATTTGAAGTCATTTTTATGATGCACACCGCGGCTACGAATAAAACTTTTTACCTAATGCTTTTTTTATGCGAAAATTATAAACATAATGTTAAAAGTTTATTTAAGAGTAAAATTTCCGATAGAAATCTTATTGAAGATGTTGTCGTTAGATCCATTCAATTACTATTTCTATCTCTTGAGAAGAATGTTTATATCCATTTTTCCATGGTTACCGATTTCTTGAAGATTTATATTCGTTAGGAATTATTGTGGTATCACTGACTCAGAAACTGCCATTCAAATCAACGCAAAATATTGTATTTAAGTTTTATATTAGAATTTATATATAAGAATTTTCCAAATAATTTATAGCCTCAAATCTATACGTTGTTAAACCATTGCCACATTCGATTATTTCAAATATCTCTATATGTAATTACTCATTGTCTGTCATTCCCCATTTTTATCTCTTGAACAGTTTGTAATAGATAAATGTTGTACGCGACATTTTGATTTTGACATCCGGGAAACCCCTGGAAAACTATTTCCGTTTACATAAGTGTATCTAAATCGACTCCGGGAGACGATTACATTTTCCCATACGTTTACACAGGAGTTTCGCTATTCAAGGTGCAAGGTTTATTTCTATCATTCATTAAAACACGTAAATATAAACTGAATTTCTTCGTTTTTGGTTTATTCGACGTCAAAATCTATAAAATATCCTATTATTGCTATATTTATATGTTACACAGAGTAATTACGACCAAAATACGCATTTTTTTTCGAAATATTATGAAATTTTCGTATTATTTTCGGGTGTTGCCAAGCCGACAGGCATTGTTGCCTCCGAATGAATTAGTGTCTATTAAGCTTTCAAATAGACGAAAGTATTGCGTTATTCGCTTCGTTCTGTTAATGAAGCATTGAAATTATATTAAATTATCACCGACCAACACGTCTATTATCATTGTAGATGGTAGATTCTTCAAAGTCACGATAGATGGCAGTGCTGTGTGTTTAAAATATTTTCCACCCACCCTGTTCTCTCTTAACTATAGTTTCCATGACAAAATTCGGATTTCGAGATAACTTACATGTTTATCTTATTCCCTTTCTCCATGGTTGCCGTTTTCTTGAATATTTATGTTCGTTAGGAATTTTTCTGGTTTTACTTACTCAATACCTGCCATTCAAATCAGCAAAAGAATATTGTATTTAACTTTCTATCAAAGCTTTTTAAGTAGTACTCCATTACGGCATTGCTCAGAAAATCCAAACCAAACATTTATGCGAAAATTATTTGCAAAATGTTAAAAGTTTATTTACGAGTGAAATTTCTGAAAGGTATCGTAGTGAATATGTTGGAGAAAGTAACATTCAGTTACTATTGATAGCTATTGAGAAAGAATGTTTTTATCATTCTCTTTGTCTGTGGTTACCGTTTTCCCCAGGATTTATCTTCGTTTGGAATTATTGTGGTTTCACTGACTAATATTGGGAATAATTTTGAAACGAGAATAAAGTCTGTTTTTTTTCCTCGTTTCGAAATGATTCCCAACATTGCAGCTTATGCCAGTCTGAATACGATCTACAGATACTTTATTCCATCAATTTCTCGCTTGGCAATCTCATCATTTGGGAGGGAGGAGTTTTCTTCGGTGTGTCTATGAAATGACATGAAATTTTCGTACTATTTCCGGGTGTTGCCAAGCCGACAGGAGTTGTTGCCTCCGAATGAATTAGTGCTCATTTAGCTTTCAAATAGACGAAAGAATTGCGTTATTAGCTTCGTTCTCTTTTATTATAGTTGTATCAATGTCAAAATTAATAGATTGCAATGTTAATAATTAAAGATTATTTTTATTCATTAAACTGCGTATGGGCTGTGTGTATTTAGAACTATTGCACAAAAGAAAAACATCTTCTTTCTTGAATTAAATACTTGAATGTGAGTTTTTTCTTTAAGAGATAGAGACAATTATATTTGCGCATATATATACATAATAAAAACAAATATGACATTCGAAATATCAGTTGTCTAATTTGATAAGGTGAAATTCGCTATATTATTCCTTTTAAACAAGCAGATTTCCGACTGTCTTCGCAAAATGGTTTTCGGGTACCAAAAGATTTGTTTAAATATGCTAATATGGTTTTCTTTATATTTGTACAATATAAATATAAAATTTGGTTTAAATTGGTATGAAAAATTTAACGCATATACTTGCAAGAAAGAAATTTATTTTAAATCAATTGTGGCAGCCCTGGTTTATATATCGATCACGGACGTCTTCGTTTTGACTTTCTTATGTTGCGCAACTCCTTTATACAAAATTTCGTTGAAATCGGTTGACCTAATTCCTATCGAAATTTCTAAAGGCCAAAAAGTTTAATGTTGCGGTTTTGGTACCCCTGCTTAATCGATTAGGTCTTCATGTCATTTTGGTCATGTATTGACGTGAAAATTCTGTGTAGCGAATTTGGTTGAAATCGCTTATGCCAATCCTTGCCTGATACATTCGTACGGACAGACGGACATGACGAAGATGATAGTGATTTTTTTCAGCAATGGCGAAATGCACTAAAAATTATCAGAAAAAGGAATTTTAGTAATTTTTAATTTCTCCGTACATACGTAATAAAAGCGAAAGTATTGCATTAATGAAAAAAATCGAATTCGAGATTTCAACGGAAACGCACGTTTTGAGGTCCACTGAACAAGTTTTGACAATTTTCTCGATGATGTCTGTGTGTGCGTATGTGATAGTTTGTTGGGGGTGCTCTAACTCGAAAACTATTATTATGTTCAATGTGAAATTTTATATTTAACATTATTTTATAAAAATCACTAGAACTGATTAGTTTTTGCTAATAATCGGTCAACCAGAAGTGGGTGTTTACTCTAGTCACTTGTCGGGTTTTTCAAAATTTTTGCTTTAATATTTAATAAATGTAAAAATGTATCTAATTAAAAGATGTAAAATTTAACATTCTACAACCATTTTTGAAACAATTCCCCATATAATTCAATGTTAAAGAGATATCTTAAATTTTAAGCTGCCACCACCACGCCACCTACCGGCGAATATTGTTAACAATTGACGTCATAGTAACGATCCTTTTTCTTTTCATAATTGTTGTAGTTTTGTGGCTATACTCATTATCAGAAGGTTATGGTTTGAGTTTATTTCTGTTCATTGTATAGTCTGAAATTTTCTCTTAGTTGATTAATATATTTATAATTATGTATCCTATTTGAAATATTTAGAAATATTACAGATATGGAGAAAGTCATGTCATCAGATTTTTCCAATTGTATTCCGCAATAGGTTAAGAGCCATCACTTCCATCAGGTCATTTTTTCGCGATGCCTTATGTGAAATGGAAATAATAAACTCCTGTCGTCAAATCCGGGTCATAGAATAGATATAGAAATCAGGGCTGCAACAATATATAAGAAAAGATTATTTTTGCACCAATTTATGTTAAACCGTCAACGTCAATTTTAACCAAATTTAATACTTATAATGCACACATATGACATAAACCATAATACCGTATTTGGACCGGATAAGTCATACAGTGGTGCCACAATTACAAATAAAACTCTTTCAATAATAATTAATTTAGAGAGCATCGGATTGACATAACTAAACTTAATTTTGCATATTGTATTTGTGGAACATAACAAAATGAAATCAAGATGTATCAAGTGGAGCTAAAGAGCATGGCTACCACAATAAAAAGTGAAATTATGTATTTTAGTCATATTTGTAGAGAACTTACTACTTAGATTTTAACCAAAGATAGTATATATAATCAACATATAAATATATTACCAAAATAATAATTATCAACCGGGTCGACTAAGCAAGACCACCACAATATCAAAGATAGTTTTTTTCTGTAACTATGAATTGGGAAGTTATTGGCCCAACTAATTTGAAAGAAATTTGACGAAATGCACTTCTCTACAACGGGAATCTCGTGTACACCGCTACTTGTTCCAAACATGTTTGTAGAACACTTTTAATGAGTGAATCGAGCAATCCTGGAGTATTTAGAACCTATTAATATTCAGATATGATAGATTTAAAATTAGCACCGACCAACACGTCCATTATCGTTGTAGATGGTAGATTCTTCAAAGTCACGATAGATGGCAGCGCTGTGTGTTTACAATTTTTTCCACACACCCTGTTCTATCTAAACTATAGTTTCCATGAAAAAATTCGGATTTCGAAAGAACTTACACATATAAAATATTCCCTTTCTCCATGGTTTCCGTTTTCTTGAATATTTATGTGCGTTAGGAAATTTTGTGGGTTTACTAACTCCAGGCCTGCCATTCAAATCAGCACAGAATATTGTATTTAACTTTCTATGAAAAGTTTGTATGATGTACTCCATTACGGCATTTGGTTGCTCGGCCCACCTTGCATTTACGCGCAAATTATTTGAATAATAAATTTATTTACGAGTGAAATTTCTGATAGATATCGTAGTGAATATTTTGACGAAAGTAACATTCATTTACTATTGAAAACTATTGAGAAAGAATGTTTTTATCATTCTCTTTGTCTGTGGTTACCGTTTTCCACAGCATTTATCTTCGTTTGGAATTATTGTGGTTTCACTGACTTCTTCTTCATCTAAAGGCTAAGCCTTGTCGCTGCAACCATGAACTCCTGTCCTCTGCCATTCTCTTCAACATCTCGTACTTCTCAACTCCCATCACTGACTCCACGTCATCTAGGTATTTCTTTCTTGGTCTGCCTCTTCCTTTCTTCCCTAAAAGTTTCCCCTCCAAGATGTTCACAATTAATCCATTATGTCTAATCACATGGCCTAAAAATTTTGCCTTCCTTTCTTCCATTCCTCTGGTCAGTTTCCTTTCTTCTTTTACTTCTTCCAAAACTTTAAGGTTTGTCTTTCTCTCTGTCCAACTTGTCTTTATCAATCTTCTCCATATCCACATTTCTGTCGCTTCCAGACGGGACCTCTCCCTCTTTCCTAACGTCCAACTTTCACTACCATAAAGTATGGTACTCCAGACAAAAGCTTTTGCAAAGGATTTCCTTACTTCCAAATTCATGTGACTGCTTGTCAGTAGGCTCCTTTTGCATTGAAAAGCTTGCTTTGCAAGTGCTATTCTTCTTTTCACTTCCTGTACACATCTATTATCTTCAGTAATTGTACTACCTAGGTAGCAAAACTGCTTCACCTGCTCAATTTCCTGATTGTCTATTTTGATCTTTGATATTGTCCCTGCATTACTTTTGCCTATAACCATCAATTTGGTTTTCTTGATATTTATCTTTAATTCCCACTGTTTTAACGTGTCCGATAATACTTTCAGCATTTTATTCATTTCTCTTTTTGAATCGCTGAATATTACAATGTCATCTGCAAATCTAATGCAGTGTATTCTAACTCCATTTATTTTTATGCCTTTTGTCTTTTCCTTCATAACTTCTATACTTTCTTCAATGAACATATTAAACAAATATGGAGATAGCGGACATCCTTGTCTTACTCCTTTCCTTATCTTTGCTTCACTCTCTAATCCATTTATATTTATTCTTGTAGTTTGATTTTGATAAAGCTTAAAAATTAATCTTCTGTCCCTCCAATCAATACCTATTTTTTTCATAGTCTTAAACAACAGTTCCCAATTAACTGTATCAAAGGCCTTCTCCAAATCAATAAACGTTAAATATAATGTCCTGTTCATTTCTAAACATCTTTCCATTACTCCCTGAGGGCTAATATAGCTTCTCTCGTTCCTCTCCCACTTCTAAATCCAAATTGATCTTCACTAATATAATGTTCTATTTTCCTTTTTATTCTGTTTTTCACGATATAAATTAAAACTTTTGAGGCGTGCGAAAGTAGTGAAATTTTTCTGTAGTTACTATACTCCACTGCATTCCCCTTCTTTGGTAAACTTATAGTTTTACTTTTTATAAAGTCATCAGGTAATTTTCCTTTTTCGTAACAATCTTTTATAATTTTAAAGAAATGTTCTTTTGCTTCCTCCCCTAAGTTCTTCAAAAGTTCTGCAGGTATACCATCAACACCTGTTGCCTTGCCTGAATTAAGATTATTAATAGCTTTATAAAACTCTTCTTTGGTTATTGTTGGGCCTAGCTCGTCATTTCTTATTTCCTCTTCATTTTCAATAAATCTACATCCATCTCCAACATCTCTTCCACTATATAATTCTTCTATGTATTCTTTCCACCGAGCACATACTTTTTCATTTTCCCATAACATATTTCCTTCCTTATCCTTAACTATTGCCGATTTAGTTCTTGGTTTGTACTGGAGAGTTTTAATTTTGAAGTATGCTTTGTCTTGCCTTCCTCCCTTTGTATCTTCCTCAATTTCCTTCACTATCTCTTTGGTCCATCTCTCTTTTTCTTCTCTGCATTTGTTAATAATCTCATTCTTAACTTTTTTATAAGTTTCATCATTTCCATTCTTCCTCAACTTGTTCCTTTCTTCAATTAAAATCAGTATCTCCTCAGTCATCCAAGGTTTTCTAGGCTCCAATTTTCTCTTTCCAATAACTTCCTCTGTAGCTTTAATAACCCCTTTTTTAAATTCCTCCCAACTAAGTTGTCCTTCATAATTTCTCATCAACTCATTTGTTTTTTCTTGGTAATTCTTAGCCGTTGGTAACTCTTTCAGTCCCTGTAGATGCCAGTTCTTTTTAACTGTTCTCTTTATTTTCTTAAACCTAATATTGCATTTTGCCATGACTAGCTTGTGGTCACTGTCTACATCTGGACCTGGGTAACTATAACACGATTTTACCTGGTTCTTATATCTTCTTTTTACTAAAATATAATCTATTTGAAACCTTCTTCTGTCTGGCGCCTCCCATGTGTATCTTCTTCTTTTGGGAACTTCAAAGAAAGTGTTTGATACCATCATCTCATTCTGTTCACAAAACTCAATTAATCTTTCTCCCCTTTCATTTGTTTCACCTAAACCAAATTTTCCTACCATTCTACTATTTCGACTAGATCCAATCACAGCATTAAAGTCTCCCATTATTATTACATTATCTTTATCTTTTGTCATCTTTATAAGTTCTTCTATTTCTTCATACACCTTTTCTACTTCTCCTTCTTCTGCACTACTTGTTGGGAAATACGCTTGTATTATCACTGTATCCGTTGGCACGGTGCTCATTCTTACCATCAACAACCTATCATTTATGTGATATGTATTGCAAACACTGTTTGCCCATTTCTTACTAATAATGACTGCTATTCCATTCCTTCCTCTCTTTTCACCTCCACTATGAATTATTCTAAATTTATCACTGTAAAAATCTCCTTTCTCTTGCCACCTTGTTTCACATAAACCTAAGATATCAATCTCATTTTTCTCCATTTCTTTCTTTATTTCTTCTAATTTACCTATTTTTAGTAATGTTCTGACGTTCCAAGTACCTATTTTGACGTTTTGACAGGAATTTCGTTGGATAACGACCTGGGAAGCCCTGCTACATCCCCTGCCGGATCTTGGGTTCCGAATACCATGATCAGTGACAAATTCCTTTCTAAAACCTTCCATGGTTGCTACCCTCGGGATATCCAATAGGATCTTTAATGGAGTGGTTTCCTGTTGCCTTCTCCATCCTATGCCGTTGACTATCAAAATAGTTCCTCCGCCTTTAGGGGCAGTTTCCCACCCCAAGGGCAAGAGGGTGCCCTACCCCTCCACCTTCTCATCCGCCCCTAAATAGGCCGTTGGCATTTGGTAGAGGGGGGACTCCTTATCCCGGGAGTCACTCGGACGCCAGAGCCTCGTCTGTGAAGCAGGGTGCACCACGTGCAGGTGAGGTTGACATTTGAGTGGGAGAGGCTATATAATCGCATCCCACCCCAAAACACCCCTTTCACTGACTAATATTGGGAATTGTTTTGAAACGAGTATAAAGTATGTTTTGTTTTCTCCTTTCGAAATGATTCCCGACCTTAAAGCTTATGCCAGTCTAAATACGATCTAAAGATGCATTGTTCCATCAATTTCTCGCTTGGCAATCTCATCATTTGAGAGGGAGGAGTTTTCTTCGGTGTGTCTCTTCGAGGACATCCGTTTGGGGGAGTTTGATACCAGCTTGGCCAGTTCCATCCCAACCAAGAAAACACTCGAGTTCAGAAACGAGAAAATTGATCTGCCACTATAGTTCGGTGGTAGAAAATTCCTCTGACATGTGGAAGACCCGGGTTCGAATCCCAGTCATACCACAAGTTTTTCTTGTTTGAATATTAATCCCAATGCATTATATGGGAAAATGTTTTTAACTAACTTTGTAGAAAATTTAATTTACCAAATTCCGTTCCTTTTTTGCATTTATCAAATATTAATGCAAATATTTCAAAATATCGGATAAGTTACGAGAGTAAACACCCACTTCCGGTTGACCGATTTTAACCAAAAGCTAATCATTTATTTTGACATTTGTAAAAATGTTAAATAGAAAATTTCGCGTTGACCTGATCCGTTATTTTTAAGTATTTGCTTTAATATTTGGTAAATGTAAAAATGTTCTGGAATAAAAGTTGTAGGAAATTTCATTTTCTACAATTTTTAATTGATACATTTTCCATACAATGCATTGTTTACGAGATATCTTATATTTTTAGCCGCCACCACCACGCCACCTACCGAAGTCTATTGTTAACAATTGACGCTTAGTTACGTCTTAGTAACGCTCCTTTTTCTTTTCTTAAATGTCAACCGGAAGTAAATACTGACAACGATCTAAGAGCTAACATCATGTTAATTTTTGCGTTTTAACTTCTCTTATTTTTTTCTTCTATACTGTTGGAATCGGAGGAGCTTTAAGCTTCACCCATTACACGTCGTCTTTTCCAGAGTTATACGCTTAGTGGAGATGATAGAGAAGACAATAAAATTTTATGGACAAGGAAAATTGATGTAAGAAAAGAAGATATCCGATAAATCCTTAACTCATCCGTCGCTTTTTATTCTAGTAAATGTAAAATTATTATTTAATTTTTCCAACTTGTGCACGTGATTCCGATGTTGCGTCAAAGAACTATTTAAAATCCCCGATATAACGCGATAAAAATTACGGTCCGTCCACAGGATAACATAAACATTATGGACGAATGATCGCTCCACTCGATTCGTCCATGTGCTGCCATCTAGCGCCCGTGAGCTTTACTTACAAGGAGCATTAAAATTGCCTGGGGTTTTTGCGGGAGAGGGGGTCATATCTTAATGTGACACCTACTTTCCCTAAATCATATCCATTTTAATCTTTAATTTCTCTTAATTCCCGCAGCCTAATCCTCTTGCAGCTCCGGGCGCCTCGGATTTATACTATTCCTAATCGCGGGCGTAATAAGAAACCGCGGGAGTGTTATTTACGGCGGAAAAATTCTTGTTTTAAATGCGGTATCGAGGAAAATTATTTCGTCTGCGTAGCAAGTTAGCTTTTCTGGAAGAATATTTCAGTTATATATATATATATATATTCTCTCTCTGTAGCTGAAGAAGGAGTATTTCCGAAAGCTTTACGTTTGTGATGTTTCTGTGTTTTTGTGTTATTTTACGTGTGTCGCTTCGACATCCCCGGGGCCTCGCCAACCTGAAGTCGTCTGATTGGTGAGTGCTCACTGGGTTTCCTCATCCCAACACCTTGTTGACATCCATATATATATATATATATATATATATATACCTTGACTTTCTTTGGTTGGCAAGAAAACAAACTTTCGTTCTTTTAGGCGTTCGTTGTTTCAAGTTTCGAACTACTACGTTGATTCTGAGTATGTAATTTTAATCCCGAGGATGGTTTTTATTGCGGAGATTGAAAGTCCCGGGTTCGATTCCGGGAACTCTATCCTTCCCATTCGATTTACATGGGGAATCTGAAATCCATCGCGCAGGGTAATATTCTCTCGCACATGAAAATGCCTTAGAATTGTAATATTGGAGCAAAATTTCTACTATTCTCTGAAGAAATGAATGGAGATTCTAATTTTACATCGTAGAGTTTCGTTTATTGATCGTATTTCTTAGAATTTCACGTAAATACAGACGTTTATGCAGTTTTTAACACTCATTACGAGTGTGTTGCCATGGCAACGACTATTGTTGGCCTCAGATTCGGTATATTCTGATACGTAAACGCGTAATTTTTCCCTCACAAATACGCGTGATCAATTTCATATTCCGTTCGAATGTATTTGTTGTATTTTATAACGCTAAATTACGAAATTTGAGAACACAAAGAGAGCTACATATCCGCGATGACTTTAAAGCTATTAAAGCCGATATAAATATTAAATAAATGATTAAATGGGAAGCAGGCATCATAAGTTGTGTTCGAATCATCTTGTTATTTCTATGTGCGTCGGCGGCTAAGGTAATTTCGCGCCGTCGAATATTCCATTCAGAAAAATTCCTTATACCGTCACAACATCCATGACCTAGGCGGGAATCGAGCCCGCTACCTTCGGGTTCAGCTTGTCACCTCGATGGCTATGAATCGAATCGCGGCTTGAATGTGCACTCGGCTATGCTCCAGCCGAGTTCAGCAATAGTCGTCGCCATGGCAACGAATCGAAAAAAAAATGGCTCTCAAAACGCCGAAACAAAATTTTTCGAGAGAAATTCACAAGAAGACTATCGAAAATCAAAAATTCGTGTGACTCGAACGAGAATCTTCACCTTTTCCCCTTTAGAACGGTGCAAAACTCACTCCGATATAATGATTTTAAAACGTTTAAAAATGCAAAAGAAAAATACCATCTGCACATTTAGAATAACCGCGTAAATCGAATGGGGAAATAATTCGCCTAGGATCGAACTCGGTGCCTGTGAATTCGGAATGTAAATTATGTCTCCGAGAGCGCTAGCCTAACGTTTCGTGGATATAGGTCCATTCGAGAAGATGTCCGAGACTTACACGAATATCGAGGCGATAGTATAAGACTTCCATCTAGGGATACGAAATCGAAACGAAAGTATCGATACCTTACTCATATGATGTATCGAATGAAAAGTATCGATGCCACAAAAGTATCGGCCCGAAAGCATCGATATCACCAGAAAATCGAAAGAAAATAATCGTGTACAAAAGTACTTGGTATCGAAAGGAAATTACCGATGTGAGTAAAGTATCGATACTTTTTCCGTATCTAAGGATACGAAATCGAACCGAAAGTATCGATACCTTACTCATATGATGTATCGAATGAAAAGTATCGATACCACAAAAGTATCGGCCCGAAAGTATCGATATCACCAGAAAATCGAAAGAAAAGAATCGTGTACAAAAGTACTTGGTATCGAAAGGAAATTACCGATGTGAGTAAAGTATCGATACTTTTTCCGTATCTAAGGATACGAAATCGAACCGAAAGTATCGATACCTTACTCATATGATATGTTGAATTAAAAGTATCGATACCACAAAAGTATCGGGCCGAAAGTATCGATATCACCAGAAAATCGAAAGAAAATAATCGTGTACAAAAGTACTTGGTATCGAAAGGAAATTACCGATGTGAGTAAAGTATCGATACTTTTTCCGTATCTAAGGATACGAAATCGAACCGAAAGTATCGATACCTTACTCATATGATATGTCGAATTAAAAGTATCGATACCACAAAAGTATCGGGCCGAAAGTATCGATATCACCAGAAAATCGAAAGAAAATAATCGTGTACAAAAGTACTTGGTATCGAAAGGAAATTACCGATGTGAGTAAAGTATCGATACTTTTTCCGTATCTAAGGATACGAAATCGAACCGAAAGTATCGATACCTTACTCATATGATATGTCCAATTAAAAGTATCGATACCACAAAAGTATCCGGCCGAAAGTGCCGATATCACTAGAGAATCGGAAGAAAAGAATCGTGTACAAAAGTACTTGGTATCGAAAGGAAATTACCGATATGAGTAAAGTATCGATACTTTTTTCGTATCCCTACTAGTGCCAAATTTCATGGACATCGGTCCATTCACGAAGATGTCAGAGACTCACACGTGCATCGAGGCGATCTTATGAGACTTCCGTCCATTTTTTCGGAAAGTAGGCCTATAATAATATATCAAATCCATGCACCGGCCACGCGTCAAATATACGTGCTTTATTGTCGAGGCGAAATAATCACAATCGTTATAAATATAGTAATTTACATCAGAACTGCCCAATAATGTTTTGCAAAAAGAAAAACGATATTTTTTTGTGTGCACGCCAAAAAAAATGTCAAGTTGTCCATTGTTACAATGCGACGTCAAGTTTCTTCTCTTCGTGTTTCATTTGTTTCATGTTCGGACGATATTTCTAACAATGATAACAAAAGGCTACTTCTGTCCCTTCGTGGCTCCCTCTGTCACGATATAAAAAAACGCGAATAACTCCATAATGGAAGGAGATAGATTTTTGATGTTTTTCAGGAATGATTGATTCATATATTGTAAGATGACGAAGAAAAGAAATCTCGGAAAAAGTCCTTGGTTCGACTCCAAGGTAGGTATTGCCACTTCCCATATGATAACACGTAAAAAACGATTTTTTGACTTGCAGGCTTTTATTCTTTTTTAGATTTTAATTAGAAAAAATTAACCTATGATCTTCGGATCTAGCCCATTTTAAAGAAAAAACTATGATGTTTCTTATTCTGTTCATCTATTCCCCCCTACAGTTCGAAATTCCTCATGTTAAACGTTTAATTCACATATTTAGGGGAAATCTTGCCATTTTAACGGGATGTTGCCATGGCAACCCATTACATTGTTAAAACCTCGAAATCCTATTGTTATTTCAATCCTTATGGGTGAAAGCGTGCTTTGAAAGCTCTTACAATTAGTACGAGAGAGAGAGAGAAATTATTTTCATAGCAACCAATGTAAACAACATTCGTTACGTTATTTACGAGAAGGAATACATTTGAATGTAGAACATTAATAATCCGCATATTAAAATTAGTTACTTGGAATCATCGTAGAAGTTCGAGACTTGAAACAACAAACGCCTAAAAGAAAGAAAGTTTGTTTTCTTGCCATCCAAAGAAAGTAAAAGTATATTTATTTGTTCAATTTTTTATTTCACAAAAATCTTTCCCGTCGAATTTCAACGGGCATCTCTCCTTAGTTTCTCTAGTAAATCCATTCATGCGTTTGTTTCATTGTAAGCTCAGAGTAAATGAGTTCGAAAGCTCGGATCCAACCATGAGAAAATCCTAGTTCAACAATACCTGTGACCCCAGGAAACCTCCTTTTCTTTGAAATGTTGAATAATCGGTGAAAATCGATCGCGAACATAAAATACGTAAATTAAACAACAGCAGCGCCGACGGTGAGAATAAGAACCAACATTCCTTTCCGCTCGAAATGTTGCAGATCTCGAGTCAAGCGCTTAGATCGTGAGGCGTGTTAAAAACGTTAAAGAAAAAAAAAATGGTCTCACACGTCTTGTTCCAACCGATTACGTGTTAATGAAATGCATAAACGAAATCTATCGTTGCATCGAAGCCTTTTTCCGGAGTAGATAACTCACTTAAAAAACCTTCGACAGTTTCCGCCGAACATTCAGGCGAAATATTCGCCGAAATCGAAACCGAACGTTCTCGATATTCGCTTAAAAAATTCGATTTTTAATCGCACCAAAATTACGAAAAGTATTTCGGTTTTCAACAATGACGAATACGTATAGGTTACCATGGCAACGACTCCAATACCCTTTCAATGGGGAATCAACCTTCCATACTTTAAGAGCATTGATTTTAATGCTTTAAAACTGCATTACAATCCATTCGATTTCAGCCTCACGACGTATACATATGATATAACGGCATGATTATAAATTAATTATTTATCCCGCTACGTACTTAAGAGGCATGGATGATGACGGAACAATCCTAGCACGCAAAATATTCCAATTTTCACGTAAATTTTAGGGCGACATGTAACGCCATTGTCTTAATGAAAGGGTTATAGTTATCGTTATTTTTAAAACAAATGGTCCATCTGAGCCGTGGAACTTGAAATTTCGAGAAATTGGACTGGTAAGCCTATTAGCCGGAGAATTTAGAAATTCCGGACAGAGATGGCCGAATTTAGCAGAAAATTAAAACTATTATCTCATTTGAATGGGTACCTAGTTCGAATAATGTAACGTTACGAGATAAAGATCTTGGGGGATGGTGATTTTTTTAAGCGCATGCAGCATGCAAGCACCTAAAACTCATATATATATATATAAATATATATATATATATATATATATATATATATATATATATATATATATATATATATATATATGGAAGATATACCATCAAAACCTATCGTTTATTATGTTATTTCTTATTTCTCTATCGTTATATATATATATATATATATATATATATATATATATATATATATATATATATATATATATATATACAGCAGAACTTCCATAAGTCGAACTTATAGGAAAACAAACAAACAGACAAAGTTATAGAAAATTCGAGTAATGGAAATACGTTTTTCTCATTTCTATTTTTCCCGGGAAAATTAATTCACTTCGACTTATGAAAAATTCGAGATACGGAAGATCCATTTTGTGTGTGTGTGTGTGTGTGTATATATATATATCATCACCATAGGTAGTCTGTCCGTAGACAGGTCCGTGATTATTAATGGTTAAACCTGGTTCTCCAAATACTCCTATTTTCCGCTGTCCTCTTCATATCTTGATAACTCTCTTTCCCTTTCAAATCGTCTATCAGCTGAAACCTTTTCCTACCTCTTTCCCTTTTCCCATCTAGTTTTCCTTCTAACACGTCTTTAATCATACTCTCTCTCCTCAGGTAATGTCCAACCCAGTTAGCCTTCCTCTTTCTGATAGTCTGTATAATCATTCGCTTCTCTCCTATTCTTCGTAGCACTTCATCGTTTTTCATCCTATCTGTCCATTTTATCTTCAGCATTCTCCTCCAAGTCCACATTTCGAAGCTTTCCAAGTACTTGATGTCATTTTTCCTTAGCGTCCATGTTTCTGCCCCATACAATGCTATACTCCATACGTAGCATTTTATCAACTTCTTGCGGATATCTACGTAAGAAGCAGCTATTCATAATGATATCGCCTTGCAAATTAGAGACAAAAAGAAATGCCTGAAAATTGTCATTTGGAGACTCGAGAAGCGGATCCTAGGGAGAAAGCAGAACATCGTCAGCTCCAGTACCCCTTTCCCTACATTCCTCCATCCCTCCCTATCTCCCTCCCTATCTCCCCCCCCTCCCCTCCTCCCCACTTACCTTTCTCAGAGAAAGACAGAGAGAGAGAGGGAGGGAGATAAGCAATGTGGGGTAGGGTGGACTGAGAGAATGAGAGAGGGACTGCGCATGCGTAATTGGCGGCCTCGTCTTTTTCCGCCGTTGCCATGACTACGGTTTTATTTATGTGTCTGACCTCTTCCACGTTCTTGTGGGCGTTTTTACGAAAATGGGACTCTCCTTCCCCCCTCCTGCTGTATCCACCGCACATCAACCCCACCCCCCCTCAACTCATCCGTCCCCCCCCCTCCCCACTCCCCTCCCCCCCCTCAAACTCACTCCGTGGCTCATTTGCATCTATCCTTCTCTATCTCTCTCTCTCTCTCTTTCTGTATCTCTCTCTCTCTCTCCCTATCTCTCTCTGTATCTATCTCTCTGTATCCATCTCTATCCCTCTCTCTATCTTCCTCTCTCTCTCTCTCTCTCTATCTATCCGTCTCTATGTCTTCCTCGCTCTAATTTCTCTATCTTCCTCTGTCTTACTGTTTCTCTATCTGTTTTCCTCTCTTCCTCTTTCTCTCTCTCTCTCTCTCTTCCTCCCTCTCTGTGTATCCATGTCTTCCTCTATCCTTTCTCTCTCTCTTCCTCTCTCTCTGTGTATCCATGTCTTCCTCTTTCTCTCTCTCTCTTCCTCCCTCTCTGTGTATCCATGTCTTCCTCTATCCTTTCTCTATCTCTTTCCCTATCTCTTTCCCTATCTCTTTCCCTTTCTCTATCTCTGTCCCTATCTATTTCCCTATCTCTTTCTCCATCTCTTTCTCTATCTATTTCCCTATCTCTTTCTCCATCTCTTTCTCCATCTCTTTCTCTATCTCTTTCCCTATCTCTTTCCCTATCTCTTTCTCTATCTCTGTCCCTATCTCTTTCCCTATCTCTTTCTCTATCTATTTCTCTATCTATTTCCCTATCTCTTTCTCTATCTCTTTCTCCATCTCATTCTCCATCTCTTTCTGTCTCCTCCTCTCTTCCTCTTTCTCCCTCTCTTACTCTCTCTTCCACTCTTTCTCTCTCTGTGTGTATCCCTATGTCTTTCTCTATCCCTTTCTCTATATTTTCTGACTTCCTCTCTCTCTTTATCTTCCTCTCTCTCTGTCTTCCTCTCTCTACCTCTCTTCCTCTCTTTCTCTCTCCCTCTCTGTATCCCTATATGTTTTCCTTTATCTTTTTCTATCTCTTTCCATATCTTTCTCTGACTTCCTCTCTCTCTATCTTCATCTCTCTCACTTCCTCTTTCTTTCTTTCTTCCTCACTTTCTCTCTCTCTGTATCCCTATTTCTTCCTTTATCTTTTTCTATCTCTTTCTCTATATTTCTCTGACTTCCTCTCTCTCTTTATCTCTCTATATCTTCACTCTTCCTCTCTCTCATTCTCTCTCTCTCTCTCAGAATCTCTATCTATGTCTTCCTTTATCTTTCTCCATCTCTTTCTCTCTCTTTCTCCGCCTTCCTCTCTCTCTCCCTCCCTATCTTCCTCTCTCTATATCTTCACTCTTCCTCACTCAATGACCTCAATTTCTGCAGAGTAATTCTCAAAATGCACACATCAAAATTTTCTCAGAAACTTGAAATTCTTTTCGTTTTTCGACTGTGGTGTTCTCAGTAATGCGATCAATGGTATCAGACATGGAGACAAACAAGTGAATGCTTATTCTAGCCTAAAAACCGAATGGTATACTATAAAAATTTATGTTATGGAGATCAAATTTGGAATTAGGACGTCATTAGTTGCTACAGAAGGTTGTAACAGAACTATTATAATCCTATCATTATAAATAGCTGCCACTTATGTATATGATACTAGTAGAAGGTGCATGCATTCTGCAAGCATATCATCTCACCTTGAAAAAACATTCATTTTTCACACAGATATTTCATCATTACAAATATTTTTTTATTTCTAAAGATTTCACCTCCGCAGCGATTTTAATTTTTCTCTTACGTAAAAATAATAGATTAAAACAATCCCCAAACTTTGCAATTTTAAGAATTCTTTACTTTATCCATTATTGGTTACTAATGCTACAGATTTCTGTCAAATTTTAAAGTTGTAGCACTTCTATAAGTGGAATAATATTTTTCTAATTGTTTAAATTTTAATCATTTTTAACGGCCACCGCAATATGTTTATGAAGAGATTTAAATGTTTATTTGCGCAAATGCACTACTCTGTAAATAACACGACAATTTCAGCTTCCTAGCTCATCCCGTAGTACCTAAAGAGTTATCTATTTGTTTAAAATTTATGAATATTTAACAGCGACATAAATTAAAATATCAAAATTTCTATAATCCCTATTTCATTTTTTTACAAATCCTACCTGTTAAAAAAAATTTCAGCTCCGTGGCACATTCGCAAATACATAAACCTTGAAAATTTGTTTAAACAATTGCGAATTTTGAACGGCCGCCGAAATTCATGTATGGTAAAATTGAAATATTTTTTGTGCTATTTCATTACTTTGAACATAATTTGAAAATTTCAGCTCCATAGCTCATCCCGTAGTGTCTAAACAGTTATCTATTTGTTTAAACTTTAAGAATTTTTAACTGCCAAACAAATTAAAATATCAGAATTTGTATAATCCCGATTTCGTTTTTTAATGAATTCTACTTATAAAAAAAAATTCAACTCCGTAGCACATTCGGAAATACATAAACCATGAAAATTTGTTTAAACAATTGCGAATTTTTAGCGGCCGCATTGTTTCACTTTTTCAAGATTTTCGTTTTTTCTAGTCGGTTTTGCGCAAAATCCTATCTAAGAAAAAAATTTCGAATCTCCAGCTCATCTGGAAGTGCCTAAACATTAGTATCCTCCTATACGTTATATCCTCCTCCGTAAGGAACGTCTATATATAATGATGGGATATATTACATCATTACCTAAGGTACTTTTAGAAGTGCCACAGAGCTTAAATTTGGCATTTTGGGATCAGCCTCCGAGAAAATTAAGAAATTTTAGAAAAGTTATGTTTAAGAGGTATTTTTTTAAATTTTAAATTTCGGAAGTAAGATGTGTAATTGAATACAACCTCTGGAAAAAATTCCGAAATTTCAGAGAAAAGTTATATTTTAATGGGTGTATTTTTGACCCCCAATGTCCAATATTTAACACCTATATAAAAGCATTGATAGCGGTGCAAGGGGCATATAAACATTGCTCATTTAAATGTTTTACAATCGAGATACGAAGTCGTAACATTAAACGTGCTGTGGATGAAAGAATGATATTTTTTCTCCTTGAAAACATTATTCAAATCCATGCTGAATTTCCGTAAAAATTTCATTTTATTCGTAAAATCATGAAAAGTTTTTCGGCCTTCAACAATGGAAAATATTGATCACCATAGCAACGAAACCATATCCTTTCAATGGGAAATGATTTTCCATACTTCAAGATCATTGATTTAAGGCTTTAAATAGGAATTAATGTATTATATTGCATAATATCGTTAATGTAAACCAAATGGGTAATCATATGGCGAGGTCTTAATCAAAACACGAAAAATATTACATTTATTACCATATCATTACTATTATTAGTGCGATACATATTCATTAAATTATTAATACAAGCCTTAATCTGTTGGTTGACTGGAACGCTATATGGAATTTCCCATAAGGGGGATCTTTAATATGCCTCTCTGACACTTGCAGACTTATATTCTTTTGCAAAATTAAATTAGAAATAATTGACGCACGAGCTTTGGATAGGAACCATTTTAAAGAGAATTAAATTAAAATTATTATTCTTATCGTCAATTTTTGTTTTCGAATCGAATTCGCCCACATTAAACTAAAATATTCGAAAATTTGTCAAAATTTAGCATTTTTGTTGAAACGTTCCCTTGGCGACCAACAGCATAGTTGCTCGTACAGAAAGATAACATATCTGGTGACTCCATAACAAATATTCTTTCGGATTAAAACGTTAAAGATGTTGTTAACTCAGCTAAAATCTGGCTACATTTTAATACTAATAAATATAATAATGAATTAGATTTAGCTCACTTCCTTCCAATATAGTTGAATATATTAAGTTCCAATTTTTTCCTCGAATTTCAAAGGGCAATTACGCTAGTTATAAATAGATTGCCATGGAGATCGCGTTGGTTTGTTTACTAGTTAAGATCTTGATGCACAGTGATTTGTTTCAAGCGCTTGCAGTATGCAAGCACCGACAACCCTTCTAATAAGTGGGGACGTATGTTTGGCAGTGTGTATGCACCCGTAACATTATAGGGTGCTTTAAAAAACTTCCCACATAGGTAGGGTTACGAAAAAAGTATCGATACTTTACTCACGTCGGTAATTTCCTTTCGATACCAAGTACTTTTGTACTCGATTCTTTTCTTTCGATTTTCTAGCGACGTCGGTACTTTCGGTCCGATACTTTTGTGGTATCGATACTTTTCATTCGATACATCATATGATTACGGTATCGATACTTTCGTTTCGATATCGTATCCCTTCATCTAGGGATGCACACGGTTTTCTCGTGGCACAGAAATGCTTTTCGTCAAATTTACCGTAGTATAATAGTATACTGAAACATCTGCTTTGAAATCAGAAAGTTATCTTTCCTTATATTGCGGCAACCCTGTTTTTATATCCGTTTTAAACATGTTCACTTAATTTTCTCATTCCCTACTCTCCATACAAAAGAAATTTCTTTGAAATCCATCCAGCACAATACCTTCGAAATTAATAATCACAGAAAAAATTTCAACTTTGATATTGTGGTAACCCTGTTTAGTCTACCCGTTTTTAATATAATAATTTTGTTATTTATTTATATGAAGATTGTATACGTCATATTTGGTTAAAATACATGCCGTCAGTTCTCTAGAATCACGTGTAAAAGAAATATTATTTAACTTTTTAATGTGGTAGCCCTGCTCTTTAGCTCAGCTTTAAACATTTTATTCCATTATGATATGTTGTATAAATCTTATATACAAAATTTAATTGAAATCCGTTTTGCCAATTCTTTCTAACTCCATTATCAGTGAAAGAATTTAATTTGCAATTGTGGATGCCCTGTATGGCTGATTTAGTATGAATTTGCTATTATGGTTTTCTTTATATGTGAACATTAGAGATATTATAATTTGGTTCGACTTGATGAAGACATTTCAACACAAATATGTGTAAAAATAATGTTTGTTAGTTCTTGTATTGTGGCAGCCCTGCTTTCTATATCTATATTTAACATTTTGATTTTGTTATATAATATTTTTCGTCTGCTTCCTACAAAATTTCATTGAAATCGGTTGAGACGATTCCTCTAAAATTCATAAATACCGAAAAGGTTAACTCTGTAATTGTGGCACCCCTGCTCAGTCGATCCGGACAAAATATGCCACTTGAGTCATTCATTTATGTGAGTATTTTATGTACCAAATTTGGTTGAAATCGGTTTAGCCAATTCTTCCCTGATACATGCGTACGGACAGACGGACAGTCCTCCTCCAAGAGGCGAAATGAAAGGTTTCCCCGGGCGGTAAAATGAGTACCTATCTTCAGATGGCCTTGTGGCATTTCCAAAAGCACCCTGTCATAAAATTTACACGAGTAATCGGCGCTTGTATGCTGCAAGCATTGGCGCCCTATAACCACCACGCCAAATTTCATTCCTACTACTTGATGAGAATTACCGTAAATTAATTGCCAAATATTTCGCATTCCTATGTACACAACTTCCGGAGCGCCTGGAGTCGAACCGAGAACACCTGAATAAGATGTCTCATACTATCCGAAGGCCTACTCATGGCATCTACAAACCCTGAAAGTTTCAGCGCAATATTCCTCTTGGTATTGTCCGCGCACCAAAATATGTTTTCCCTTTGCTATTAAATAACACGGTCTGGGAGTGACGTCATGACACTAAGCTACTTTTCAGTTCGTGGCACTAAGCTCTCGTTCAGTTTTATTAACACGTAAAATAAACTCCCGAAGAATGGATTATGTGCAAAACCGACCAGAAAAAACGAAAATATTAAGGTGGCGCTGCCACCTTAACGTCAACCGTCGCAACTACGCCGAGCAGACCTTAGCCTGTCAAGAAAAACCTCAATATCTCGCCAACGGTTTGACCGAGTTCAATTTCGTCATTTTTCTGCAATTCTACTGGTCGAGACGTATAATTTGATGCGTCACACGTTAAGGTGGCGGTTATCTTCGCTTTACAAACCTCATTTTTTTAGGCTATTCATGTGGTTAATACATATATTGGTTTTTAAAGCATTCAAATCACCACGCATGACTTGATCTTTGTGTTCCAAAATTACATAATTTAGCGTAATATAATATATATATATATATATATATATATATATATATATATATATATATATATATATATATATATATATATTACAGATACATTCTAAGGGAAAACTAAATTTTCCACGCGTATTTATGTGGCAAAAATACACTCGTATGTATTTGACCATGACGAATCCGTGTCCAACAACAGACGTTGCTATGGCAACACTTTCGTGATGATTGACAAGGACCGACAGAAACGCCTGTATCTGCGCGATATTAGAAGAAATGATAAGCATAGGCGAAATTCTACGGCAAGAATTATATTTTCCGTTCCTCTACTCGGAGAATACTATAAAACTCGCTCCATTATTACCATTCTGAGACATTTCAACCCTTGTGTCAATAACCGGAATTCACGACGTTGTTCAATATCCGGGTACCCGGGTGTCCACCTGCAGAATTCTTATAATGAACGCTTTTATTATCTCGGGTACCTTATTCTCACAAGTTTATACTCGTCAGCTGCTACCTATAAGAGAGGCCGAGATATCGTTGCCAGATATATAGGCCATTTCAGCTTAATCAAAAGGGGCTTTGAATAGAATGTCTCAGGTCACCGCGCGCGGTCTGTTTGTGTGCAGTGCCTGCGACCTACAGCGACGCTATCTATTGCTACTGCGACCAGCTGTAGTGCGATTACTAGCCAGTAGCGATAGCGATGACAGCGACTAAGCGCATAGAGATGGCGTTCTCTGTTGTGGAGAGATCTCTGCTTCTTGAAATTACGTCGCTTAAAATTAAAACCTTTGACTGCATTCTTGCGGCAATAACGCCCGTTATAAGAAAACCATCAAACATGCTAAATAACACTAGTGAAATAAATAAAGGGAATAATCTAATTTGTATTGAATAACAATTTAAGGGAATGCATTCGCTTGAATAATATTCGAACCGCGCGTTTCGAAATATTTCGAGAAACGGACGAATTCCTGATTTACAATTAAACTCGAGAGATTACATCTACATCTACATATCACCCTGCAAGCCACCTTGACGGTGGATGGCAGGGGGCGCCGCGCACCAAGCTCCCAACTAACCATTATTCACAGCTATCCACTGTGGTCACGCACTGTCCTAGGGAAAAAGGACTCCCCACACCTCTCCGTCCAACCATCCATTTCGCGAATCTTGCCCTCATTATCCCTCCGTCCGATACACGTTGGTTGTCGAATAACATCCCTCACTCCATCTACGAATATCTCCGACCTATATTCATCTAGAAGTTTAAGTCTCGCCTGTATTCTACGATCTTTCAACGATGGCCAAATTAACTCATCAATGAGTAACGTAACGCTCTGTTTTTTATCGTAATTCTTTTTCACGAATCTAGCTGCTCGCCGCCATATTTTTTCTAAATTCTTTATGAGTCCCCCTCATCTAGCCACTAAATGGTTTGATTTATGCCGGGATAACAGGAAACGCACGTGAGGTCAAACAGGGCGAAGGAGCGGTAATAGAACTCGCAGCGAATTATAAAGGATCTGGAAGAAACATTTGTATGGACGATCTCTTTACATCTTTGTCCGTAGCTAAACATCTGCCATCTTGGAACTTGACACTTGCTGGAACTTTGAAAAAAACAAAGCTTACATTCACAAGGCAATGGCTCCCTCCTAAACGAGAGAAGAATTTTCGACGCTCTTAGGACTCCACGAGAAAGCAGCTCTTTGCTCCCATGTGCCGAAAAAAAACAAAGCAGTTTATCTTTCCCTCCACGATGCACTCAGATATGTCAGTATCCGATGATGCGATGAAAAAGCCGGAGATGATGATTCTTTACTACAATAAACAAAAGTGTGGAATCCATACTATGGATCAATTGTTAGGTAAGATATAATACGACTCATCGGCGTACGAACAGCTGCCCACCCGCTCTTTCCTTCAACATCATCCAAAGATTTCCCATGCAAATCAAATGGGAAGTATGTTTCCTGGAATCGAGCCCGGGACTCGCAATATTCGCTACCAATTTCGGTCCCTGTAGCAAGAGATTTCTTCCAAGTACCATGAGAAACGGCTTGTTGGTTCAACGATTAGTAGGAGGTGACAGACAGACAGACAGACACAGGGATGAACTTATAAGCCTATTTCCATTCTGGAATGCACTTAGTAGGCTCAAAAGCCATTTCGATACGTCGATGTAAATAGATGTTTTTTTAAGGTCCACTGAACACGTTTTGACTATTTTCTCGACGGTGTCTGTGTGTCCATGTGTGTGGGACAGGAATATTGTGGACGTTCTAACTCAAAAACTGTCCATCGAATAAAAGCGAAATTTTATATTTGACATTTATATTAAGAGCTAAAGAGATGATTAAATTTTGGTTAAAATCTTTCAACCGGAAGTGACGCTTTACTAATGATCTCCTTCGTCTTTCTGACGATTTTCCCCATTAAAACTTCATAATTTGTAATAACATTAAATTTATATATCGTAGATGATGTTATTCCATATAAAATTTCCTTGAATTTTTTTCCTAAAATGTGTTGTTCAAGAGATATTTTAAAATCTATATTTTCTAGCTGCCATCACCGCATCACATAAAGACAAACTTTTGTAAAAACTTGTCGCTAAGTTACGTCTTAGTAACGCTCCTATTTATATTTTCCTAATTGTTGGAGCTTCGTGGATACATCCAACATCGGTAGACTACGGGTTCGGGTTTATTTCTACATGATTTTCTCTATGCCCGTAATATTTCTAAACAATCCAAATCGGTTGATCGTAAAATAAATATTTTGAGGAACTGCGAGAAAGATTTAAATACCTTACAAAGAACAGAAATAAACTCAAACCATAGCCATCTGATATTGGATATGTAGCCAGTAAACTCCAACAATTAATAAAATAAAAAGGCGCGTAACTAAGCGTGGTGATGGCATTTAAAAATGAAAGACATCTCTTAAACAACGCATTATACGGAAAAATGTTTCAAACAAAGGTTGTATAAAATTAAATTTTCTAGAACTTTTATTCAACCACTTTTTTTACATTCATCACATATTAAAGCATATATTAAAAATTACGGATAATCGACATGAGTAAGCATCAATTTCCGTGCGACCAAGTTTAGCTTGAATCTAACCAGTTCTTCACTTGCTAATATTAATGATAAATATGAAGTTTTCTGCTTAGCCGATTCTTAGTTTTTGAGTTAGAGAGCCCAAAGTATTTCGGTCACATACACACACACACAGACATCATCGGTAAAATAGTCACATCGTGTCCAGGAGACCTTAAAACGTGTATTTCCTCTGAAATCTCGAATTGGATTATTTCATGAAAACAATACAATACTTCGTATATGGAGAAAGTAAAAATGGCGGCTGCAAACTTTCCCTTCCGATCGGATAATTCCAACCCAAATTCTAATCTGACATTTCTCTGATTATACTCTTCATTATGAAGTTTTGGGCTGGTTTAACCATTAGTTTTTGAGTTATAGCGCCCACTTAATTCCTATCACGCAGACAATCGAGAAATAGCGAATAGGTATTAATTTGACTTCCATGCGTATATAATATCAATTGTACAGTACCTAATTCAATTAACCCCAAAACATTTCCTACGCTTATGTTAAGCTTATATATAACATATATTATTATATATATAACATATATTATTAACATATATTATTATATATAACATATATTATAAGCTTACATATACGAACGTATATGCACAAGGCTTTTTATCTGGCTGAGAAATATAGTTCGCTAGCTTGCCGTAATGGCGCTACTGACTTATGTCATCCTATCAAAGGTGACACCCAATGTGGAATTAATAGATAAAATTTCCACCCTGCAATTTTTATTACAATAATTCCTGAAAATATCGATATATTTGATATAATGGAAAAATATATGCATTAGTTATATTCACAATAATCGGTATAATTTAAATAATCGATAAAATTTATATAATTGTTATGCTTCCGGTGGAAATGATAGATGAAATTTCTTCTCCGCTATTTTATGATAGTAATTCCTCAGAAATCGATATATTCGATGTAATATATGTATATATATGTATATTCGATATAATCAAAATAATCGATATATTCGATACCATTGAAAGAATCGATAAAATATATATAATCGATATGCTTCCAATGGGCTTGATAGATGACATTTCTACTCCGCTACTTTATGATAGTAATTCTTAAAATATCGATATCTTCATTGTAAACTTTATATTCGATATAATCGATTTATTCGATAATTTTAAATAATCGATAAAATTTATATAATCGATTTGCTTCCAGTGGAATTAATAGATTAAATGTTTACTACGCTACTTTATGCTTATAATTCCTAATAAATCGACACATTAGATATTATCGATATAACCGTAATAATCTACCTATTGAATTGAAATAATCGATAATATATATAGAATCGATATGCTTCAAATAATCGAAATGATTCCTAATATCGATACGAAATCTTTTAAATTTAGTTGGGCATTACGGATTTTTGAATGATATTCCCCGCTACGGCCAACAAATCCGAATTTCAATTCGTTATTCGACTGAATTACGCCGTCACAAATGTCACAGGGGTCCCCTTTTAACGCGATGTTAATTCGAATAATTGGGCGTTCGAAATCAAGGCGCTTCTCAATAATGTCGCGGATTTATAACTCCAAGTAGACAAACTTTAAAAATAAACCTATGTGGGCAACACATGACTTTCTCCATGTTTATGTGGCGAATTACATGTTGTTAGCTCTGGGATCGTTGTCAACATTTACTTCCGGTTGACAATTAAGAAAAGAAAAAGGAGCGTTACTAAGACGTAACTAAGCGTCAATTGCTAACAATAGTCTTTGGTAGGTGGCGTGGTGGTGGCAACTAAAAATATAAGATATCTCCTCAACAATGCATTATATGGAAAAATGTATCAAGCATAGGTTGTAGAAAATAAAATTTCCTACAACTTTTATTCCAGTACAGTTTTAAATTTATCAAATATTAAAGCAAATAGGTCAAAATAACGGATAAGTGACAAGAGTAAACACCCACTTCCGGTCCACCGATTTTTACCAAAAACTAACAGTTTCTTTTGACTTTTATAAAAATGTTAAATATAAAATTTTACGTTGGCCTGATTAATAGTTTTTGAGTTAGAGCGCCCAAAAAAAATCTATCACATACAGACAGACAGACACACAGACATCACTGAGAAAATAGTCAAAACGTGTTCAGGGGACCTTAAAACATGAATTCCCGTTGAAATCTCGAATTCCATTTTTTTCATGAAAACCAATACTTTCTCCATACTTCGTAAATGGAGAAAGTAAAATATTAACAATTCAGTGCTTGACGCATGGTTAATTTAAACTAGCTTTTGTTTTCAGGCCTTCTGTGCGAATAAGAGTCCCAAATCGCCGGCTATGATGATGTCCCCCGGGTAGACATAGCAACCTATACGCTAATTATTGAGACGTGATAACAGTCTTCGAGTTTTCCGTATCACGGATACCAACATCGAAAAAGGGTACTCCAAAAGGATAATTATGCCCCCCGAAACAACGGAAATTAATCGATTGATACACGCGAACATATTCTGCGCACCACCGTTGTAACGCGGCACGTTATTGCACGGTGTCGGATATAACGCGGGTCTAATTCAAGCCCTCAAATAAAAGAACAAAATATACAAAGCAGCAAAAGATTATCTCCTTAAAATAAAGTAATTATAATAATAATAATTTTGAGGTCCCCTGAACACGTCTTGACCATTTTCTCGATGATGTCTGTCTGTCTGTATGTGATAGATTTTTGTGGGAGCTCTAACTCAAAAACTATTAATCAGATCAACGCAAAATTTTATATTTAATATTTTTATTAAAGTGTAAAGATCTGATTAGTTTTTGGTAAAAATCGGTCAACCGGAAGTGGGTGTTTACTCTTGTCACTTATCCGTTATTTCGAAATATTTGCTTTAATATTTGATAAATGTAAAAATGTACTGGAATAAAAGTTGTGGGAAATTTTATTTTCTACAACCTTTGTTTGAAACATTTTTCCATTGTTTCCATTGTTTAAGAGATATCTTATTTTTAACTGCCACCACCACGCCACCTACCGAAGACTATTGTTAACAATTGACGCTTAGTTACGTCTTAGTAACGCTCCCTTTTCTTTTCTTAATTGTCAACCGGAAGTATATATTGACAACGATCCAAGAGCTAACAACGTGTTATTTGCCATTTAAATATGAAGAAAGTCCTTACAAAGGATTGAAATAAACTAAAACCATAGCCTTATGATATTGGATATAGCCACAAAGTTCCAACAATTAAGTAAATAAAAAGAAGCGTTGCTATGACGTAACTATGCGTCAATTTTTTAGGTGGTTTGGTTGCTGCAGCTAAAAAATATAAAGTTTAAAATATCTCTTGAAAAATGCATTATATGGGAAAACGTTTTGAACAAAGATTATAGAAAATCAACTTTTCTACAACATTTATTCTAATACATTTTTGCATTGATTAAGTATTAAGTCAAATATTTGAAAACATCTTATAAGTGGCAGGAATAAACACCCACTTTCGAGTTTCTAATTTTTACCGAAAATAAATCAACTCTTGTCCTTTAAATAAACATTTCAGATACGAAATTTCGCTTAGATCTAAGGAATAGTTTTTGAGTTAGATGGACCATAGTATTCCTATCACATACACACAGACGGATATCATCGGGAAAACGGTAAAAAAACGTGTTCATGGGGACCTCGAAACGTGTATTTCCGTTGAAATCTCGAAATAGATTTTTTTCATGAAAACAATGTCTACTTTACCCTATACTACGTATGGATAAAGTAAAAATTCAAGTTTTTTTATAAATGTCTTCTTCCTTTATTGAACAAAATTTTTATTATAACTATGTCAACGGTCAAAAGCCTATAAATATTTTCTAAACTTCGATTAAATATTAGAGCTGCCGTGTTTCATATGTTTTCTTCACTTTCCTCCAACAGTTTTTTCGTTTATATCAGTGCATGAAGGCCAAACTAATTTTTAAATTGGGTTATTTCGATATTAATTGCGGGGTTCGCTACAGCGCTGGGTTAATCCTTTCCCCCGATACTCGCGTTATATCGGGTATGCACTGAATTTGGTGTTTATGGTCATTTTACCGTGTGCTGCTTTAAAATGGATGTTTAGTTGTATTTCCTATCGCCAGGTGCCTCTGGTCCTTACAATTTCCGTTCCAATACTTCGTCTCGCTCGCCTTTTGACTTTACGTAAACGTAAAAGGAATTTATAATAAATATTTGCTATTTATAAAATCATGATAAGAATGGATAAAATTAGTAGCGTTTGGTTTTAATAATCGGGATATTTCGCACGTCAGGATTATGACGCCATGATGCGTTTTACGTCTTCGGTCGACATCGACGATTATAGCCTGTTTGAATTAACGGGATTGTGCTCATGCAGAACTTCGAAATGATGGTGTTCGTATTAACGGGATTTCACATACACCGAATTTATAAATAAATAAGGGTGTTCGAATAAACGGGAATTTACGTATTCCGGAACTCAAAATAAGGCTGTTCGAATAAACGGGTTTTATATGTGCCAAATTTCCAAATGACGATGTTCGAATAACGGGTATTTAAAGCATTTCGCATCAACGTTAGCATAATAAATATACCAACTTTCTAAATAAGATTGTTCGAATTAACGAGGTTTTATTTATCGCATTTCGAAATAAGAGAGTTCGGATTAACGAGTTTTTTACTTATATCGCATTTCGAAATAAGAGTGTTCGGATTAACGAGGTTTCACCTATATCGCATTTAGAAATAAGAGTTCGGATTAACGAAATTTTACTTATATCGCATTTCGAAATAAGAGTGTTCGAATTAACAAGGTTTTACTTATATCGCATATCGAAATAAAACTGTTCGGATTAACGAGGTTTTACTTATATCGCATTTCGAAATAAGAGTAATCGAATTAACGGAGTTTTACATATACCGAATTTCTAAATTAGAGTTTGAATTAACGAGAGTTTTGCTGTAGTATATCGTATCAATGCGTGCAAATCATTCCGAATTTCGAAATTAAGGCGTTCAATGTAACGGGGTTTTATACCGAATTTCGAAATAACGTTGTTCGAATTAACGTAGTTTTTTTAACTAAATCGCATCAAAGTAGGCGGGTAGAGAGAGACAAGCCGTCTTAACCTTTTAAGATGAAATAACGCTGGCATAGTTCCACGCGAGTCCTCACCAACGCCTTGTACACCCACCTTCTTCCAAATGAACCCGCTCTCCCCCACCCCCCTTAATACGAGAGTGCCAACGGGAGAAACTGTAACCCGATCACCACGCATAGTATGGGAGAATCCGAAAGGCGATCACCAACGGCAGCATAGGGGATATTATGGCGGGGCAGAGTTGTGGAAGGACGTTTTACGGCGAGAGAAGGGTAGAGGACGAACGTAGAAGGGGTCAGAGAGGGATAGAGGGGAAGTTAACCCTCTGCGAAGGGGGAAGGAGAATCCAGAAGTCGATCACCTTTATAGTATAAGAGAATCCAGAACCGTATCACCGCGGTGCGTTTTACGGGGAGAAACCAGAAAGCGATCACCACGTGCGCGTTGACAACAGAGAGAGAGATAGAGAGAGGTCGCGTTGGGGTGGAGATGGTAAAACGCGCATGCGCCGACAAATGGGCCATTCATGTCTCGGTTGCCATGGTGACGGGTTATTTACGAGTGCCCTCGTGGTCTCGACTCGCCGCTCTTCAGTTTTTTTCTTCTTCTGCTGTATAGTCGTGTGTTTTTCCTCCCTCTCTCTCTCCCTCTCGCTCGATTTGAGGCGTTGGTAGGGGGGACTGAAGGAGCGACGCGGAAAGGTTACAAACTGCTTCGTCTCCGTCGCCAGGAGGCGCGCATTTCGAAACCTAGCAACGCCTTCGGATTTCGCCTTTCGCTTGTTTCTGCGACGTTCTCTTCGGAATTCCTTCCAACCTGTCGACAATTAACACTTTAAAGCAGGAGTTTTATTTATTTTTTTTCGATTTTGTTCGTATTCGCAATTTTAGGTTCTAATTTATACGTAAACGTTATAGTTAAAAATTACAAGACCATATCTGCAACGGTTCTCGAGAACAGCGCCGATGGCGGGTCCCTCAACTATTTCCATCCCCGCCATCTTACCGTTTGTTTCCAAGGAAACGCCGAATGCCAAGCAATTATATCATGTTATCTCTCAAATAATAATAAACGTCAATATTTAGCACATTAAGATTTATTTCACATATATAATTGCATATATATTATATATAATTTCATATATTTATAACAGAAACAAATTTCATGGTAGAAAAATAAAATATTAGGCAGAGAAAATATCAGCGTGTATGAAATTTCGAAAAGCATGTACTAATGCATAATCCTGCATCACATTCCATGCAAAATACGCGCGCGGTATTGTAACACCTTTCACTGGCACAGCTGCGTCTGTTTCCTGGCATTATCAAGTATTGACTCGGTCCTCCCAAAAGTGCTAACCTTTGACACTGGAGGTCTCCCAGTTTCAATGCGAGGATTTTTGTGCAGAGTTGGATAGATTTGAACTATGCCACGACGAAAGTCTTCATTGTGAGACTTCGACCCCTGACTTTTTTATGATGTATCCACACATCGGGTAAAGACCAAGGTTGCCACATGTTCGGTTTTCACCCGAACTGTTCGGTAATCAGACAAACTGTTCGTTGTCCGGTTACCGACGTTTTGCCGAACTAAGCGTAAAATTGTTAACAATAGTCGTCGGTAGGTGGCGTGGTGGTGGCTGCTAAAAATATAAGATATCTCTTAAACAATGCATTATATGGAAAAATGTTTCAAGCAAAGCTTGTAGAAACATACATTTTCTACAACTTTTATTCCAGTATATTTTTAAATTTATCAAATATTAAAGCAAATATTTCGAAATAACGGATAAGTGACAAGAGTAAACACCCACTTCCGACTCATCGATTTGTACCAAAAACTGATCAGTTCTTCTGACTTTTACATAAATGTTAAATTTAAAATTTCGTGTTTACCTGATTAATAGTTTTTGAGTTAGGGCACCCACAATAATGTATCACGCGCACACACAGACATAATCGAGAAAATGGTCTAAACGTGTTCAGGGGACCTCAAAACGTGTATTTCCGTTGAAATCTCGAAGTCGATTTTTTTCACGAATACAATAATTTCCCCTATACTACGTATGTATGGAGAAAGTAAAAATTGCGACATCGGAGCGAGGTTTGCACTGTTATAAGGGGAAAAGAATGTAGATTCTAATTCCTATCACATAAATTTGATAAATGAATTTATTTTCTAGAATTTCCACTGAAACATAGTGTTTTTGCGTTTTAAATCGCATTATATCGGACTGTTGCCATGGAGACGAATATTACCGAATTCGGCTTGAGCATAGATGAGTGAACACTCGATTACCCTTCAGAAATGGACAGTTGATGTGTAAGTATTAGTGATCAAACAGCAACATTTATTAAATTCTTTCATTTAAAAAAATGCATGCAAAATATTATTCCGGAAAAGGTTTTGTCTTTTCTTTTAGGATTTTTAAAAGCTGATAACGCTCTATTTATTTGTTTTCCAATTTTTCTCCATCCCCGATACACTAAGAACTACAATTGGTATTTATAGCGTAAGAATTCCTTGTGATGACTAAAACATGCCGAAACATTTCCTGTCAATATAAGTAATAAATTCGAAACTTTGCGAAACCAGCCTGCATTTAGTCCTGGTTTGGACTTCTTGTATCCATAACACCAGGCGTAAATACATATATTTAATAAACATATATTTGTGAGATTGTGCGTCTTAGCGACAATGACGGCGTAACCGCGAAACAAATTTTCAACTCGAACCAAGGATTTCTTGTTTGATTTTCTTGAAAAAAACGTAATTTCCCCTTCATTTGTTTGCGTATACGTGTATTTAAGTGCACGAGTTTTTGGGTGCTTGCATGCTGCAAGCGCTCAAAATAAATCACCACACACCAACATCTAAACTCGTAAGTAAACCAACGCGACAGTATTTTAACTGCACCGCCCTGGCAATGTTTCTCTATAATCGATAAATTATAATTTACAAATAGTATGAGAATTCCTTGGAATGACTAACACATACTGAAACATTTCCTGTCAATATAAGTAATCAATTTGGGACGTCATCTTTGGGAAACCGGCCTAAATTTAGTCCTGGTTTGGACTCCTTTTATTAATTTGAGCCCGTCATCACATATCAGCGGTGGCTAAGCTAAGCGGCATGCGGCTCGCGATCCACATGCGGCTCTTTTAACTTAAGGTTAGGCTGTAATTCGTTTACAGTCAAGGTCGCATGAAGGATTATCACGTCTTGGAGATGCTTAAATGGCGTGCAAGTCCCTCCGTATCGCATCAAGTACAGGTTAGGTTTACTTTTCAGACATTTCGCGCGCGGAATGCGTGTCTTGTGGCCCTCAAACTTGGGGAGATAACCATATCCGGATCTGAGGGTAAACAGGCATGGCCACCGCTGTTATACGTATGTACTAGTCTGAAACACATAAAAAAGATTGGAACGCCTGTTAGTTATCAGCAAGTACGCAAAAGATGGCGCGATATGCTGTAATACAGGGGTGGGCAAACTTTTTACGTGGCGGGCCGCATTGATAGTTGCAGCTTCTTAGGCGGGCCACGTTAGGGTTCACATCGTAAGTAATGTGAGGTAATGCCAGGGATCCTGTTAGTGAAAATCAATAATAAATAATATGTTATCCCCATAACATCACTGGAGAAGGTTTTCCGGCATTAATTTAAACTACAAATATGAAATTATCTCTATTTTATGCTACGGTCCGCTTTCATAATGGCCTCGCGGGCCACATAAAAGGCCCTAGGGGGCCGCATTTGGCCCGCGGGCCGCAGTTTGCCCACCCCTGCTCTAATATCTTGATTTTCGACTAATAAAAGGAGAATTAATTCAGTATTGTATTTTTGATTGAAATTTATATCGCCGACGTGAACGAAAGTAGGAATTGAACGCCCATGTGAACACACACACACACAAACACACAGACACAGACACAAACCATCGTTCCTGTAGTGTTTTCTGCTTTTTCCTTTTATCCTTATATCTTCCCGTATCTCTCTCTAACCATCTCATTCAGAGAGAGAGAGGCGGAGAATATTGTATACGAGGCAGACCAATATAATTTCAGACACGTTTATATATATAAAAGGTGGGCGCGCAATGAATGCCGGGAAACGTGAGAGAGTAAGGGAATTGTGGTAAAGAGACAGAGAGAGGGGGAGTTATATTGAGTGGGACATGAGGACGGAGAGGAAGAAGAACAATTGAAGCGAGCCTGGCGCGATGGAACTGGGGGAGGAGAAAAGATGGGGGAGGGGGAGGAGATGGAGAAAGAGGGGGTGAAATGGATGGAAAGGGAGAAAGTAGGGAGAGAGAGAGAGAGGAGAGGATAGGGAGGAAAGAGGGAGGGTGAATGAGGGAGAGAGATGGTGGAAGGAGAATGGAAGGGAGGAAGAGGGAGAAAAGAGGGAGTGATAAAGAGAGTGAGGATGGGAGATAGAAGAGTAGAGGGAGAGAGATGATGGAGAGAGAATGGGAGGGAGAAATAAGAGAGGGAGAGGAGATGGAGGAAGAGGGGGTGAAATGGATGGAAAGGGAGAGAGGAAGGAGAGGATAGGGAGAAAAGAGGGAGGGAGAATGAGGGAGAGAGATGATGGAAGGAGAAAGGGATGGAGGAATAGGAGAGGGAGAGAAGAGGGAGAAAGAGGGAGTGAAATGGATGGAAAGAGAGAAAGTAGGGAGAGAGAGAGAGGATAGGATAGGGAGGAAAGAGGGAGGGTGAATGAGGGATAGAGATGGTGGAAGGAGAATGAGAGGGAGGAAGAGGAGAGGGAGGGAAGAGGTATAAAATAGGGAGGGATGAAGAGGGTGAGAATAGGGGATAGAAAAGTAGAGGGGGAGAGATGGTGGAAGGAGAATGGGAGGGAGGAATAGGAGAGGGAGAAGAGATGGAGAAAGAGGGAGTGAAATGGATGGAAAGGGAGAGAGTAGGGAGAGAGGAGAGGATAGGATAGGGAGTAAAGAGGGAGGGAGAATGAGGGAGAGAGATGATGGAAGGAGAATGGGATGGAGGAATAGGATAGGGAGAGAAGAGGGAGAGAAGAGGGAGAAAGAGGGAGTGAAATGGATGGAAAGGGAGAAAGAGAGAAGGAAATAGGGAGGAAAGAGGGAGGGTGAATGAGGGAGAGAGATGGTGAAAGGAGAATGGGAGGGAGGAAGAGGAGAGGGAGAGAAGAGGGAGGGATAAAGAGGGTGAGGATAGGAGATAGAAAAGTAGAGGGGGAGAGATGGTGGAAGGAGAATGGGAGGGAGGAATAAGAGAGGGAGAGAAGATGGAGAAAGAGGGAGTGAAATGGATTGAAAGGGAGATAGTAGGGAGGGGGAGAGAGGATAGGAGAGGGAGAAAAGAGGGAGGGAAAATGAGGGAGAGAGATGGTGAAAAGAGAATGGGAGGGAGGAGGAGGAGAGGGAGAAAAGAGGGAGTGATGAAGAGGGTGAGGATAGGAGATAGAAAAATAGAGGGAGACATATGGTGGAGGGAGAATGGGCGCCAGGAAGAGGAGAGGATAGGAGAGAGAAGGAGAGGGAGTGAGATTGTGGTATAGAAGGAGATGACAGAAGAGGGAGTGATAGGAAAGGAGAGGGAGAGGAAAGAAGAGAGGAAGAGGGAGAGAAGGGGTGGAAATAAGAGGGAGAAGGAAAGTGGGAGGCAGAGGACAGGAGAGGTATAGGAGAGGGAAACAAGATGACCCAAACTCATGATGTCTACTCTCCATTTAATCATTTATTCAATATTTATATTGTCTTTAATAGCTTTAAAGTCTTCGCAGAATGTATCTGTTTGTGCTCCCAGTTTTATAATTTAGCGTTACATACAATACTACAAATACATTATAACGGAATATTAAATTTATCGCGCGTAATTGTTCGGAAAAAATTACGCGTGTATGTATTAGAATACTAGTAGAAGGTGCTTGCATACTGCAAGCGTTTCATCTCACCTTGAAAAAACATTCATTTTTCAGACAGACATTTCATCACTGCAAATATTCTTTTAATTCTAAAGATTTCACCTCCGCAGCGATTTTCGTTTTTCCCACATGTGAAAATAATAGTTTAAAACAATCCCCAAATGTTGCAATTTTAAACATTTTACACTTTCTCCATTATGGGGTACTAATGCTACACAGTTTAGCAAAATTTTAAAGTTGTAGCACTTCTAGAAGTCAAATAATATTACAATATTACAATACGCATAACATAAACAGTATAAACCTAAATCATACAGAGTAAAAAAAAATATATATACAATCGAAGACAGATTAGAGATTGTGGGGAAAACCTAGGTAAAACAGACATGTCCTCCCTAGTAAAACTCACGCAGGAAAACACCCACTGAGAAGGGGGGTGTGAAAAACCCGCGAAAACCCTAGATAGTGTACATATTATAATATAGTAATACAACATTAAATAGAAAGGGGTATGTACAGCAAGTGTTCGTATATACAGCGTCGTTGTATACCGTCATAAAAAATACATATATAGGTAATAATGTAATGCAAAGAAGAAATATAATACAATAATTAGGCAGAATAAGATGAAATATACTTGAAATATATTCAGTGAATATGGAGGTTGTTGTTGGATCATGCATAACATAAAAAAGAAGGAAATGATATAAAATTACACATATGATATAAAACAATACATAATGACATAAAGTAATACGAAATAATATAAAAAATACAAAATGATATAAAACAGTATAAAATAGTATGAAACAATACAGAATGATATAAAACAATGAGAATTAGTATAAACACTATAACATAGTAGACACTAGACAATGAAAAGGTAACAGTCGAAGGAGGCGTACACTTTGCGAACTCGATAACCTGCAAAAAAAAATAATTAATGTTAATTAAGTAAGGAAGAGTGAAGGAAGCCGTCTTGCAATTGGTAAGAAGAAAATGTTAAAGCTGACCTGAGTAAAGTAGAGAGACAGGAATAAAGAGATATATAAGCAGGAAAACGAGAGTTAGAGACATACTTACATTCTCGCGGTGATATTATTAGCTTCTTAACTTATCCAACGATACAAAAGCATTTCCCAGAATCATGAAGTATAAAATTCCACATTCCTGTGATCCATAGGAGATTTACCAATCAAAACGGCAAATTTTTCAGGTTCCCGTGAATGCCTTCATTTATTCATCCTCATTATATAACGAACCGTCGGTTACGTAAAGGAGAATTTCCGTAAATTGCGAAAATTACGCAGGTTTTAGACGAAAGCTAGTTGCAAAGGGCCGTTGGCATGACAACGTAGCAAACGAGGGAGGATCAGAGAAATCGCTTCTGAGATAAAGGTAGCAAGATAGGGGAAGCGAGATTGGGCGAGGTAGATATGCTGAAAAGATAAGGATATTTTTAATATGCACGGCGGCGGAAGACAAGTCACGCTGGATGCAAGTTATTTTTTTTTATGGATGACACTGGTCAATAAGTAGGCAAATATGCTACATACCCCGCAGAATAAGAGAAATTGGCCATTAATAAGAGACATGAGATACAAGAACAATTAACAAGGAGTTCGAACTGGTACCAATGCCAAAAGTTGAAGTCCCGAATTGATTACCGACATTGGCAGGAAATTTTTCAGAATGTGCTAGCCATTCCAAGGAATTCCCATACTATATACACAATCTGTAATTCATAGTTTATCAATGATCGGGAACAATTGTAAAACAAGTTAATAGAGAATTATCAGGTTTAAAATGCTAAAATAAATGTCAAAATCTCATTCTGAGATTGTATTTTGCATCTATTGATTGTAAATGAACGAATTTTATGAATGTTACTGTTTATACGTTAATGTGTATGGATCAACTGTCCACTTCTAAAGGGTTGTGGAGTGGAAAAGAAAATTACCCATTTGTTCACTCGCCTACGCTCAAGCAGAATTCGGTAATAATCGTCTCCATGGCGACAATCCGATAAAATGAGATTTTTAAAACGCAAAGCAGCTAATTTTTGGTAGAAATTCAAGAAAATACGATCAATTATAAAAATTCGGCGACAAGAATTAAGAGTCTACATTCATTTTACATTAGCGCAGTACGAACCTCGCTCCGTTATCAAAATTTTAAGATGTTTTAATGTATTGAAGAAACATCCCCGCACGATGGATTTGAGATTTCCTGTGCAAAACAAATTAGGGGGAAAAAAACGTTCCTGGAATCGAGCCCAAGAGAAAGCTTCAAGACGAAGAGGAATAGAAAACGCTAAGATAAATGGAGAGCAAAGAGGGAGAGAGAGAGAGAAAGTGATACAGAGATAAGGATAGCGATAGAGAGAAAGGAATGAAGACAAAGAAAGAAATAGTCCGAGATAAACCCCGTTCCGTGTAAGGCGTGTTTTCGAGTGGGATAGATTGGAACCAAAAGCAGAATACTTGCGAGAAGAAATGAAGTGAGATAAAGTGAGGGAGATGGAAGGAGAGAGAGAGAGAGAGATACAGAGTGATAGACAATCGTCTTTATTCTGGCGAAATTGGTTCCACAAGGTCCATTCTAACATTTAACCCTTCGTCAATATAATGAATATTAAAAATAAAAGTTTTACATTGAAGAGTATATATAAAAATATAAAAAGATGTTAGTGAAGACAGATTTGAGTTTGTTGGGAAAACCTAGGTAAAAACAGGTTTGTTCTTTTTTAGTAAAACCCACGTAGGAAAACTCGCACAGAGAAGGGGGTGTGAAAAACCTGCGAAAATCCTACATATATATATATATATATATATATATATACTGCTTACAGGGAATATAAGGGAAGATATCCGCAAGAAGTTGATAAAATGCTACGTATGGAGTATAGCATTGTATGGGGCAGAAACATGGACGCTAAGGAAAAATGACATCAAATACTTGGAAAGCTTTGAAATGTGGACTTGGAGGAGAATGTTGAAGATAAAATGGACAGATAGGATGAAAAACGATGAAGTGCTACAAAGAATAGGAGAGAAGCGAATGATTATACAGACTATCAGAAAGAGGAAGGCTAACTGGGTTGGACATTACATGAGGAGAGAGAGTATGATTAAAGATGTGTTAGAAGGAAAACTAGATGGGAAAAGGGAAAGAGGTAGGAAAAGGTATCAGCTAATAGACGATTTGAAAGGGAAAGAGAGTTATCAAGATATGAAGAGGACAGCGGAAAATAGGAGTATATGGAGAACCAGGTTTAACCATGAATAATCACGGACCTGTCTACGGACAGACTACCTATGATGATGATGATATATATATGGATGTCAACAAGGTGTTGGGATGAGGAAACCCAGTGAACACTCACCAATCAGACGACTTCATGTTGGCGAGGCCCCGGGGATGTCGAAGCGACACACGTAAAAGAACACTAAAACACAGAAACATCACAGACGTAGAAGCTTTCGGAATTATTCCTTCATCAGCTACAGAGAGAGAACTCGCCAACCTGAAGTCGTCTGATTGGTGAGTGTTCACTGGGTTTCCTCGTCCCAACACCTTGTTGACATCCATATATCCATTTTACCTTTCCTTTTCCGTAAGCTGTTATATATATATATATGTGTGTGTGTGTGTGTGTGTGTATACATATGTATCTATAACACTGGAAAACTACAACAAAATACAGAAAAGAGTAAGTACAGTAGGAAACATCGTAAATAGAGCATAGCTGTATACCGTCACAAATATACCTATATAGACAGACGCTAAAGTAATGTGCACATGAAATATAGATAAATAAACATTAATAATATATATACATTAATTATATATACATGAAATATGGGAAAGGAGAGAAGAAGGTAGGGAGAGAAAGATAGTGAGAGAGAAGATGAAAGAAAGAGCGAGATAAAAGGGTGGAAAAAGAGGGAGAGAGGAATAGAGGGAGGAGAAGGGACAGAGGAAGATAGAGAGAGGGAAAAAGGGAATGAGGAAAAGAAGGAAGAGGTGATGGATGGAGGGAGAGAAGGTAGAGAGGAAGGAAGAGTGAGGAGAAAGAGAGAGGGAGAGATGGATTGAGAGGATTGGTGAAAGAGGGAGAAAGGGAGATATGGGGAGGGAGAGAAGAAGAGAGAGTGAAAGACAGGGCGAGGAAGAAAGGAAGAGATAGGGAAGGAGAGAAGAAGGGAGAGATAGAGAGAGAGGAATGCAGCAAGAGCGGGTTAGGTGGATGGAAACAGGAGGAGAGGCGAAGGGAGAGGGTGGGAGGCAGATAGAGTAAAGGAGATAGGGAAGTAGATAGAGCGAAGGAGGGAGTGAAGGGAGATAGAAAGACAGAGTGACTAGTAGTGGAGCAAGGAGAGATGAGAGAGTGGAGAAAGGGAGAGATGTAGAGAGAGTGAGTTTGGGAGTGAGAGGAGGGAGAGTGGAAAAAGAGATAGATGTATTTAAAGGAGGGAGAGGTTATAAAGAGAGAGAGGGAGAGAGAGAAAGAGGTAGGCAGGGAGAGAGGGATGGTGAGTGGGAAAAGGGAGGGAGAGAAGAACGGTGAGGAGAGAGAGAGGGAGGAAGAAAGAGGGAGAGGCAGAAATCGGAAGAGCGACGGGAAGTGAGAGGTAGGGAGACGTAGGCAGAGAGAAATTTTGGGGAAGAAATACCTAGATAGATATATCTATTGTATGTCGACACTTCTTACTTACGATATAACATCAGGATGATAGTAATATTTAGGCCCTTCAAGATGAACTGAAGACTCTTAAATCATTTATCTGTGTAGGATTTGGTACGAAACCGACTAGAAAAATCGAAGATCTCGAGAAACCTCAACTACGCCGACGTTAAAAATTCGCAAACGTTTAAACAATTTTTCAAGGTTAACGCATATCCGAATGTGTTACAGAACTAAAATTTTTGTAGAGGTAGGACTTGTAAAATAACGAAATAGGGGTTTATATTATTATTTGTTTGGTTGTTAAAAAGTTCTTAAAGTTTAAACAAATGGATAAATTCACAGGTACTAAGAGACGAGCTAGGGAGCTGAAATGTATTTGTTGCTTAGAGCACAAACTAACATTTGAAAATTTCCATGGAGTTTTTTCAGCAATTGTAAAATTTTTAAAATTTAAACAACTGGATGAATATTGTTTCATTTTTCGATGTGCTACAACTAAAAAATATATCTAACGATGAAATATCTTTCGGATAAATTCATGTATCTTTCAGGGTGATATGCGTTGCTTGCAGAATGCAACTACCTGTATAGATAAATAGATAGATAAGCCTGTTTATTAGGGCGAAAGTTGGGAGAGAAGGGAGAGAGATGGAAGGAGAGAAGAAGGAAGGGGGAGGGAGGAAGAAAGCGAGAGAGGGATGAAGGGAGAGAGAGAGGGTGGAAGAGAGAGATGAAGAAAGTGTGGCAAAGGAAATAAAATGATAGTCAATGCAATGTCTGTCTTCGTTCTTCCATCTCTCCCTCCCTCTCTCTCCTTCCCTCCCTACTCCCTCCCTCCCATATTCCGTTTCAAATTGGAGATTACCTCCCGCTGACAACTATTGCCAGAACCGGGCGAGATTAGATCGCATCCCGTATATCCCCCCCCCTTTCTGTCCCGTAGGTTGGCAGCCCTTTGCGCCATCACATCAGTTAAGGTTGGCAACCCTGAGAGAGAGAGAGATGAAGGTAGAAAGGGTGTGAGAAGGCCTTTTTAAGATAGCTATTCCTAAGCAAGTCAGATATTCGGTTAGGGGAAGTGATGGAGGGAGAGACAGGAAGGGAGAGAGGGAGGAGGGGGGGGAGGGAGATAGCGGGAGGGAGGGAGGGGTACGGACAAGATATTAGAAGGAGAATACCCTGTGAGATACAGGTAGGGATGGAGTTCTGCTGAAACAGTTGAAGGTGCAGAGTGCGCTGAATTTGGAATGAGTGCGGCAGGGAGTGAGAGAGAGAGAGGGAGGGAGGGAGGGAGACGGAGGAATAACAGAAAGATAGAGGAAGAATGAAAGGATAAAAGGAAACGGGATGAAAACTTATTACCACAAAAGCTTAATAGAAAAAACAGGATGATCCCAACCGAACTTATGTTACCAAATTTCCATTTAAACATTTATTTAATACTTATATTGGCCTTAATAGCTTTAAAATCACCGCGGATTTGTAGCTCTCTTTGTGTTCGCAAAATTTCATAATATAGCGTTATATTCCTTTCCTGAGAGAACAGTACGAATTTCTCTCCGATTCCAAGACATTTTAATATGCGAGAGAAAATAACCCTTCACGATGGAGTTCAGATTTCCCATGCAAATAAAAAGATCTGATGTGGCCACCGCACGCCTTTCTCCATATCTCTAATATTTCTAAAAATTCCGAATAGGTTGCGTTATAATAAATATTTTAAGAAACTGCGAGAAAATTTTAAGACTTCACAAAGAACACAAATAAACTCTAACCATATCCTTCTGATGTTGGATATAGCCGCAAAGCTCAAACAATTGAGATAAGATAAATGAGCGTTACTAAGACGTAACTAAGCGTCGATCGTTAACAATAGTCGTCCGTAGGTGGCGTGGTGGTGGCAGCTAAAAATATAAGATATCTCTTAAACAATACATTATATCGGAAAATGTTTCAAACGAAGATTGTAGAAAATTAAATTTCCTATGGCTTTTATTCCGGTACATTTTTACATTTATCAAATATTAAAGAATATATTTCAAAATAACGGATATGTGACAAGAGTAAACACCCACTTCCGGTTGACCGATTTTTGCCAAAAACTAATAAGTTCTTCTGACTTTTATAAAAATGTTAAATGCGAAATTTTGCGTTAACTTGATTAATAGTTTTTGAGTTGGAGCGCCCACAAAAAGCTATCACATAACACACGCGCAGACGTCATCGAGAGAATGGTCAAAACGTGTTCGGGGGACCTCAAAACGTGTATTTCCGTCGAAATCTCAAAGTCGATTTTTTCATGGATACAATACTTTCCCCTATATGGAATCGTACCCCGAACTTTCAATTTTCCACACGAAAATATCCTAGGGAGCTCGGCCCAAGCAGCAAGAGATTTTTGCCCAATGTCGTCGAAATTGTTCCTTTGGTGCAAAAGTTAATAAGGTTAACAGACAGACAGTAGGCTAACTGTACCCGAGGAAAGCATTCGTACAAATAGAAGAGGTTCTATCGTTCGCGACGGCAAAAGAAATATATATATTTCTAATCGCAAAAATGTATTGGATGTTTAGTTTCGATAGGTCGGACAAGGATCGATGTATCGTAAACCCTTTTGAATGATACAAGGGTACAGTAATGCTCCGTTTAACGCCCCCCCACCCCTCCCCCCGTACAGCGCTGATTCCTTATAGCTATCTTTTTGTCTCCGGGCTAGTCCGTAAGTCCGTCCGTCCGTCCGTATCAGAAAAGAATTGGCTTAAGCAATTTCAACAAAATTTGGCACATAGAATACTCACATAAATTGATGACCAAAGTTTTGTATTTCGACCGGATCGACTCGGCAGGGGTGCCGCGATTGCAAAGTTAAATCTTTTCGGTAATTGTGAATTTAGAAGGAATTTGCTCAACCGATTTCAGCGAAGTGTTTGCAAGAATGAAGCCTGCAAGATAAAAATTCTAACTCGATATAATCAGTGCAGTTATAAGAAGCGGTGCTGCCACAATACGAGAAATCAAAACCATTCACTTTACCAATATTTGTGTTGAACTGTCGGCATCAAGTTTAACCAAATTTGATATTTAAAATTTTCACATATATAGAAAACCATAATAGCATATTTAAACGGAATCAGCCAAACAGGGGTGCCACAATTACAAATTAAAATCTTTCGGTAATTAAGGATTTCGAAGGAATTGGTTGAACGCATTTCAATTACAAATTACAAATAAGATTTGTAAAACATATCACAATGAAATCAAGATATTTAAAGCGGAGCTAAAGAGAAAGGTTACCACACTAAAATGTATAATATTATTTATTTTACACGTATTTCTAGAGGCCTGAACGAATAGATTTTAACCAAATATGGTATATATAGACTTCATATATGAATAAATGATCAAAATAGCATTTTTAAACCCGGTCGAATAAGCAGGGCTGCCACAATATCAAAGTAAGTATTTTTCTGTAATTATGAATTTGGAAGTTGTTGGATCAACCGATTTCAAAGTAATTTCGTTCGCAGGGAGAGTATAGAATGACAGAACGATAATATGAACGCGTTCAGAACGGTTCAAAAAAGCAGGCGTACCACGATAAAAAGAAAAATAATTTTCTCTCGTTTCAAAGCTTAATACGTTAATATCGATTACGCTGCTGCGAATTTGACTAAAAGCACTTCCGTAACCGCTGGAAACCCGCGTACGCCCCCGCTTGTCATTACTTACTCCGTGGGTTTTTTGTGAGCGTGCTGAATAAAGAATTGATTGCCAGATCGCCGCCATAATTTCGTATTTAACGTTTCTGTCGAGAGCTTATTAGCCATTGGTCGAAATCGCTCCGCCGGAAGTGGCGCAATTTCTCATTTTTCTCGAATATCACTCGTGAATTGTTTTGTTTATATATCTCGCGAAATCGGACACCTTATTTGGTAGTGATGGGCGCTGATTACTGAAGGAAGGATGTGCGGAATCTGTTATTATGCGGGAAAATTACGAAAATAAACTGACGTGGGCAACGCAGTTGACAATTAAGAAAAGAAAAGGGAGCGTTACTAAGACGTAACTAAGCGTCAGTTGTTAACAATAGTCGTCGGTAGGTGGCGTGGTGGCGGCAGCGAAAAATATAAGATATCTCTTAAACAATGCATTATATGGAATAATGTTTCAAACAAAGGTTGTAGAAAATTAAATTTCCCACAACTTTTATTCCAGTTCATTTTTACATTTATCAAATATTAAAGCAAATATTTCAAAATAGCGGATAAGTGACGAGAGTAAACACCCACTTCCGTTTAAGCTATTATTACCAAAAACTAACAAATTCTTCCGATTTTTATAAAAATGTTATATATAAAATTTTGCGTTGGCCCGATTAATAGTTTTTGAGTTAGAGCGTTCACAAAAATCTATCACATAGAGGCAGACAGGCAGACTTCATCGAGAAAATAGTCTAAACGTGTTCGGGGGACCTTAAAACATGTATTTCCGTTGAAATCTCGAAATAAATATTTTCAGGAAAACATTTACCCCTATACTACGTATGGAGATGGTGATTAATTGCATCGTGGGTCTTGTACACTCTTATGATTTCCATCTCATTTTTCTTGCCGCTTATTTGCTATCTTTATTATAATAGGCAAGTGTTAGTTGATGATCATTTAACCCTCGAGTGTGGTAACCTATGAGCCGGAAGTGGGTGTTTACTCTTGTCACTTATCCGTTATTTTGAAATATATGGTTTAATATTTTATACATGTAAAAATGTATCAAATAAAAGTTGTAGAAAATTTAATTTTCTACAACCTTTGTTTGACACATTTTTCCATATAATGCATTGTTTAAGAGATATCTTATATTTTTAGCTGCCACCACACGCCACCTACCGACGACTATTGATAACAATTGACGCTTAGTTACGTATTAGTAACGCTCCTTTTTCTTTTCTTAATTGTTGGAGTTTTGTGGCTACATCCAATATCAGAAGCCAATGGTTTGAGTTTATTTCTGTTATTTTTCAAGTCTAAAATTTTAAATATTTTTTACTATGCAACCTACGTGGAATTTTTAGAAATATTAGAGATATGGAGAAAGTCATGCGTATTATTGTACTCGATTTTTCAAGCGTATTTGCACGGCTTACAATGAAGCAGAATCATGAAGTACGAAAACCGATTTCAAATTCGTGTCCAGTTTCATGTAAATTCAAAACAAATATACACAGCTTCAAAAACTTTGACTTAGACGAACTCCAATGCATTGTGATGATGTTTGGGCGTTACGGTTTACGCCCGTCTGCGTAGGTTCTTCAGATCACTTTATTCCATCAATTGTAACGACGGACAACTCAACATTTCAAATATGAAGGTACTTCACGCGTACATTGAAAATATCTTTTCGTTTGAAAATGTTATTGGGCAGTTTGCAGGAAATTATGTATTGACAATGATTACGATTAATTTCTTTCGATTAATTAAGCAAGATATTTGACGCCAATCCGGTGCATTTATGATGATTGCAAAAAATGTGTGAATTAAAAAAAGCTACTTATATTAAGTTCTTTCGTCGTCATGGTAAATAAAACAAAAAACTAATTAAAATATTAGAGGTCTTATGTTCGTTCGCATTTCTCCCACGCCTTAGAAATGGCGCTGCAGCAAACAAACCTATCGTTCAAATTAAGCCATCATTACTTCCCTTTCGATGAAAATGCGTTAAAAATATATAAGGAGAGTTCTCACAATTGATTTCAAATACAATATTAAAGTTTTAGACATAGACGTAATTTTGCCAGACCAGCAACAATGCCGTCGCTCTTGACGACGAAATTATTTCGCCTAAAATTCACCCAAATTTTCGTGTTAATAACGAATTTGGGGAGCGATTCGACGCGAATTCGAAAATCGATGTCTGGAAAATAAATATCCATTCTTTCATGCGTCGTTTGATGCAAGTCCCGTGTTCATATCTCGATCCTAAGTGATTTTAAAACGCAAATGAAAAATGTACTGCAACTGCGCAAACGCAAAGAAAGTTGGACAGAATTCTCTTTAATATATATATATATGTATTAGATTTGGCGCCCTTACTTGGCACGTGCTGCGCGGAAGACCGTCTTTCACGGAAAAGGGACCAATTTCTCTCGTCAATTGTTAGATTATCTCCAGGATTGTTCAAAGACGTGCGATTCTGAAGTCTCCGGATAAAGAAATCCGCGTTAATCAAACGAATTCTTAGGTGTTATTCGAATCTGTGTAAATCAAAATCACATGAATCGAAGCCCCGTAAATTTAGTAGATACATGAAAATCGAGGCACTGTTAATAAAAGCCTAGCGCTACATAACCCTGCAAATCAAAATACGTGTAAAACGAACCCGTATGGACGAATTCTTCGGAAATGAAATCAGCGTTACTCGAAGTCGCGCAAACCGAATCCGCGTATAGCGAAACCGTGCAATTGGAAGGGAAGAAAAGATCGAGTCTCCTTTTTTCGCCATTTTTAGCTGACGAAAGGGAAAAACTAGAATGAAATGCTGGTTTAGAAAATGCAGTATAAAGACGCAACAAAAAATATGGGAACAAGAGTTATAGTAAAGAGAAAGAAGAAAAGAAAAGAATAGAAGAGAGAGAGAGGGATGAGAACCTGACAGACAGAGAAAGAAGGAAAGCACGAAGCGAAACCGGGGAATTTTGAAGCAATCAAGGTACAGCGCGGGAGAAAGAACGGTACAGAGGATGATTGGAGGAGTGGGAAGAAATGGGAACACGATTACATAGAAGCCGTGTAAAAAAATCGCGTTCGCGTAAATCGAAGACCTGTTAATAAAATCCGCGCAAATCGAATTCGCGTTAAACGAAAACGCGTAAAACGAAACCGTGCAATTTGGAGGGAAAGAAAATATCGAGTCCTTTTTTTTATCTTTTTTTTAGCGGAAGGACGGGGGAAAACGAGAATGGAATACTGGATTTAAAAAATGCGGAAAATAAGACGCAATTAAGAATAGGATGGGAATGCGAGTGATTGTAAAGAGGAAGAGGAAAGAAAAAGAATAGAATATAATGTAAGAGAGAAGAGAGAGAGAGGGACGAGAACGTGACAGACATCAAGAAGGAAAGGAGGGGGAGCCTAAAGCGATACCGGGGCTGACCATTCGGGAGTTTTGAAGCAATAAAAGGTACAGAGTTTGGAGGAGGAACGAGAACGGAGAGGTTGATTGGAGGATGGGAGAGGGGAAGAGAGAGAGAGGGGAAGAAGTGGAGGAGGAAGGGAGGGAGTTGTAATTATGAAGAGGACGTGTAGCGCATTACCCATTGTGGGGCCATTCGGACGTAGCCATCTTGGGGGATCCCATTGGGAGAAAGTAGAGAGATATATAGAGAGAGAGGAAGAGGGGAGAAGAAGATGATGAGTAAAAGTGTAGAAAGAGAGGATTAAAATAAAGATAGCATAGCATATCATATCATAGCATAGCATAGCATAGCATAGCATAGCATAGCATAGCATATCATAGCATAGCATAGCATAGCATATCATAGCATAGCATAGCATAGCATAGCATAGCATAGCATATCATAGCATAGCATAGCATAGCATAGCATAGCATAGCAGAGCATAGCATAGCATAGCATAGCATATAGTATATTATGTTGACAGTTCAACATAATTTGGTGAATAGAAATAGAATTTATAAGAAGGATTGATTTTGTCTTCATTTGGGGCTTGATTGAGACTAAGAAGTTCCGTCTTCCACCCAAGAGAGAGAGAGGGGGGGAAGAGAGAGGAAGAGAGAGAGAGAGAGGAAGAGAAATAGAGGAAGATGGGTAGATAGATACCAGATAAACGTCTTTATTTTGGCGAGATTTAGACCACAAGGTCCACCCACATTTAACTCTTCGTCAATGTTCAGTTACGTTGCATTGAAATACCTCAAATCACATCAAAAACGAACAAGATGATAAAATACTAATACACGGAGATGCAGATAGGTACGTTATTCGGAGAAAGTTCTAAGAAAGACGAGGTATTTTCGGAAAAAACCTGGTAAGGACCTGGCTTGGCCAAACTAGCGAAAAACCCACTCGGGAAAACGCTCGCGATGTGAAAGGGGGGTGGAAAAAAATCCCGTGAAGATCCATTTAACAAATATAAAAGCCCACTTCTGTAGCTTTGTCATTCTGTCAAGCCATAAAAATGCGAATGACCCGAAAAAAGATCGAGATATATTGTTGGCATTTGGCAGGAATGCTAGGATTGCATATATTAAGTTGATGATGATGAAAGAAATCTCCGAAAATGTCCTGGTTACCAAGGAAAACATTTTCCATGAAATAACAAGTAATCAAATTGACTTTTGGACTTGCGGGCTTTTATTCTTGTCGAGATCTCAATTGCCGATAATTAACCTACGATTTCCGAACCATTTTAAAGTAATAGATATGAAGTGTGAAGTCTCTTTTGCCTACAGTTCGAAATTTCTCGTGCGAAACGATTATTTCACATATTTTGGGGAACTGGATGTTTCCTTGCCAACCCATTCCATTGTTAAACCTCGAAATCCTATTGTTGCTTGAAAGCATGATTTGAATGCCTTTAATACGAGAGAGAAGAAGGAAGGAGAGCGAAATTATTACCATAGCAACGAACGTAAACAGCATTCGTTATGATGTTTATCATTCATTTTTTTGTCTACACTTCCAAATTACTCTTGTTATACGTTTAATTCATATATTTTGAAGAAATCTTGCCGTTTTAACTGGATGTTTGCCTTGCCAACCCATCTCATTGTTAAACATCGAAATCCAATTGTTATTTCAACACTAAATGAAAGCATGTAAAGAACATTCGTTGCGTTGTTTACGAGAAAGGACACATTTGAATGCAGAGCATTAACCGTTCGCATATTAAAATTACTTAGAATAAGGGTGGGAGTTGGAGACCTCAAAAAACGAACGCCTGAAAGAACGAAAGTATGTTATCCTGCCACCGATTTCTGCATTATCCATACATACGTAGTATAGGGGAAAGTATTGTATTCATGAAAATAATCGACTTTGAGATTTCAACGGAAATACACGTTTTGAGTTCCCCTGAACACGTTTTGACCATTTTCTCGTTGATGTCTGTGTGTGTGATAGATTTTTGTGGGTGCCCTAACTCAAAAACTATTAATCAGGTAAACACGAAATTTTAAATTTAACATTGATGTAAAAGTCAGAAGAACTGATCAGTTTTTGGTACAAATCGATGAGCCGGAAGTGGGTGTTTACACTTGTCACTTATCCGTTATTTTAAAATATTTGGTTAAAAAATTGATAAATATAAAAATGTACTGGAATAAAAGTTGTAGAAAATTTAATTTTCTACAATCTTTGTTTGATACATTTCTCCATATAATGCATTGTTTAAGAGATATCGTATATTTTTAACTGCCACCACCACGCCACCTACCGAAGACTATTGTTAACAATTGACGCTTAGTTACGTCTTAGTAACGCTCCTTTTTCATTCCTTAATTGTTGGAGCTTTGTGGCTATATCCAATATTAGAAGGCTATGGTTTGAGTTTATTTCTGTTCTTTGTCAAGTCTAAAATTTTTCGCAGTTCCTTAAAATATTTATTATTTTGTAACCTATTTGGAATTTTTATAAATACAACAGGTAATGAGAAAGTCACGTGGTGGCCACATCAGATTTTGAAGCTTCTACCCAAGAACTCATTCTCACTTTAACATTTATAAAAAGATTTCTATATTTACATGAACCTTATAGGTAGGGATACGAAAAGAGTATCGATACTTTACTCACATCGGTAATTTCGTTTCGATACCAAGTGCTTTTGCACTTGATTCTTTTCTTTCGATTTTCTAGTGATATCGGTACTTTCGGCCCGATACTTTTGTGGTATCGATACTTTTCCTTCGACATAACATTTGAGTAAGGTATCGATACTTTCGTTTCGATTTCGTACCCTTAGATACGAAAAAAGTATCGATACTTTACTCACATCGGTAATTTCCCTTCGATACCAAGTGCTTTTCTACTCGATTCTTTTCTTTCGATTTTCTAGTGACATCGTTACTTTCGGCCCGATACTTTTGTGGCATCGATACTTTTCGTTCGATACATCATATGATTACTGTATCGATACTTTCGTTTCGATATCCTGTCCCTACCTATAGGTATGTCAGGCCATAAGAAGATAAAAACACTAGACAACACAAATACTTGTTGAAGAAAATCAACATGTCCACGCATAAATTCTTATATAATAACCTGTATCATTTTTTGGCGCGAGGCCAAAAATGAATTTCGCCGCCCCTGTCCTATATCATGCAGACTACATAAAAGAAAAACATGGATACTCATGTTCCTTTGCCGAGAGAAGCGTTTCAATGATCGACGTGAACAAATCATGCGATGTCTCGCTCAACATTCTCTCGAATTTTTACGCTGGTTTCCAATGGAAACGTAGCTTTAATGAAATGGTCTTGTCTGCGTGTTTGTATGTCCCCTACTTTTGCACACAAATTGACCGATTTTCGCGAAAATTTGGTATGAGGCTCGTGCTGTTAGGGCCCACCTCCGGGGCTATATTTTAACTCGGCGAAGATTGAAGTCCCGGGTTCGATTCCAGGAACGTCTTTTCCCCCATTTGTTTCACGTAGGAAGCCTCATATCCATCGTGCAGAGATTTATTTATTTATTTATTTCCATGCGGCCCCTAAACAGCCGTAATCGTTCTTTTACAAGGGGATCATTAACATAATAACAAGGACTATCACAAACATCCATGCCCTAGATGAAGAAAAACCCACCTAGGCGGGATTCGAACCCGCGACCTTCGGATTGGCAGGCGAGGACGTTACCCTGCCACCACCGAGGTATATATATGAGATGCTTTCTTTGATACATTAAAATATCTTCTTCTCGTGATGCCGGAGCGAGGTTTGTACCGTTCTAAGGGCAAAAGAATGTGGATACTAATTCATATAACCGAATTTTGATAATTGTTCCACTAAAACATAACATTTTCTTGTTTTAAATCGCATTTTAACGGATCGTTGCCATGGAGACGATTGTTACCGAGCCCGGCTTGAAAATAGATGGGTGAACAATAGGGTAATTTTCGTTTCCGCTCGATTGCCCTTCAGCAATGGACCGTTGATCCGGACATATTAGCGTATAAACAGTAACATTTATTCAATTCGTTCATTTAAAAAAAATACATTCAAAATATAATTCCAGAAATAAATTTTGACATTGTTTTCAGTATTTTAAAACTGATAATGCTCTATTAATTTGTTTTCCAATTTTTCTCTATCGTTGATTTTATGTAATTTTTACAACCTCAGTTTTTGAAACATTTTCCCATTGTTTGAGAGTTAATTTAAAAATTGTATTTCACACCTGACACCACCGGAGACTATTGTTAACAATTGACGCTTAGTTACGTCTTAGTAACGCTCCTTTTTCTTTTCTTAATTGTTGGAGCTTTGTGGCTATAATATCAGAAGGCTATGGTTTGAGTTTATTTCTGTTTTCTGTTAAGTCAAAAATTTTCTCGCGGTTACTTAAAATATTTATTATTATTTAACCTGTTTGGAATGCTTTGATATATTACAGGTATGGAGACAGTCGTGTGTGTGGTGGTCACGTTAGATTTTAAAGTTAGTTACAATTAATACAAGAACGAGAGACGTAAACTCGTCTATAGCTGAAACAATGGAGTTCATTTCCGTCGAGAACGGAATTAATATCCGTACCGAGTTACCGTAATATTTTTAGCGGGGACAAAAAAGTAATTTTTGAAAAGTGTCTTGATATGTAAAGTATTGGTTACCATAGCAACGAAGCCGATGTTTTTAAATGAGAAACATCCATTGCAAAATATATTCATGTGGTCATCATGTAAATAACTTATATTTAGATGAATTTCGCTTCAAACCAATGCGGAAATTAGGTTTGTTCTGTCCATCAGTCTGTTTATATGTTCGTTCTTGGCTTCTATCAAACGGATATCGACGAATTTTTATATCAAGGACTTAACAGTCACGGAAAACGACAAAAATGTCGTCAGTGGTTCCCATACCCGAATCAGATGTGCCTGTTTACTCGTGGAAAAATGAACTTGACCACATATCTTGCCAAGTATTAGCCGTGCAAAAGAAACGTAAGGATTCACCCGAGTTTCCCGTGGTACAGAAGTGGGTTTCGTCAAATCCGCCGCAGCGGAATCGTGCACTAATGTATTTGCTTTGAAATCATAAAATAATTTTTCCTTATGCTGTGGTAGCCCTGCTTTTTTGATTCGTTTTAAACACGTTAATTTCGTTTTTTTTTCCCATTCTATACCCGCCTTAGAAAGCAAAATTTCTTTGAAACCCGTTCGGCCGACACTTCCCAAATTCATTGGTACAGAATAGTACCAACCTTGATATTGTGGTAGCCCTGTTTAGTGAACCCAGTCGCCAATTTAATATTTTGATTGTTTATGCATATGATGATTGTATATACCATATACTGGTCAGAATCCATGGTCAGTAATCTAGAAATGGGTGTAAAAGTAGTATTAATTACTTTTTATTGTGGTGGCCCTGCTTGATTTCATTATAGTATATTGTACGTATCTTGTGTGCAAATTTCAGTTGAAATCCGTTTATCCAATTTCTTCCAAATCCGTAAGAACTGAAAGTTTAATTTGTAACTGTGGCACACCTGTTTGGCTGATTCGGTGTAAATATTACTAACCTGATTTTGCATATACGTACGTGCGTATTAACGGCATTAAATTTAGTTAAAATTTATGCTGACAGTTCGACATAAATACTTGTAAAATTATTTATTTTGTTCCTTGTATTGTGGCATCCCTGCATTCTTTATCCATATCAATCATTTTGATTTTGCTTTTATACGTTTCGTTCCTCTTTCTTACGAGATTCTGTTGGAATCGGTCGGACCGATTCCTTCCAAATCCATAATTACCGAAAAGATTAATATTGATATTGTGGCACCCGTGCTGAATATATCCGGTCCAAATATGTCCCCCTGGTGATTAATATATGTGATTATTCTATGTGCCGTATTTGGTTGACGGACGGATATCGCTAAAAATGTTGATTGCCTTCAAGGCAATGACCCTTTTCACTTTGGCAGACATCTTGATACCCGATTTACTACCAAAATAAAATGTGATGAAGAAATTACTTATATTGGCTTTAAGAGCTTTGAAATCTCCGCGTGGTAATTACTTTTATCGTTCTCAAATTACTTAATTTATATGAAATATTACAAACGCATTACAACGTAAAAACCACATTGATCACGCGTATTCGTTTGGCGAAAATGACGTCATACCGAGCCCGAGTCTAACAATAGTCGTTGCCACGGCAACACTCTCTTAATGAGTGACGAAAACTTCAGAAACCCCGGTATTTACGCGAAATTCGAAGGAATGCGATCGAAAAGCGAAATTCTAGGATTAAAGTTAGACCCTCCGTTGCTTTCCACAGAGAATGTTACAAATCCCTCTCCGATGTCACGATTCTTAGACATTTTAACGCGCGAGAGAAAATTACCCCGCGGAATGGATTACATATTTCCTGGAACCGAACCCGGGACTTTCGATTTTCGCGACAAAAACTAACCTCGGGACAGCGAAGGGATTTCCGCCAAATGTCACGAAAATCGGTCCATTGGTTCACATATTAACAGGGGGAGACAGACAGACAAGACGGACAGACACACGTATGCGACTGTAATCCCATTTCCATCGCGGAAAGTAGGTCAAAAAAATAAATTAGGACAATTGAAACACTAAATAAGACGACTTCAACTCTCCTCAGTTTCCAACGGCGACGAGAAACGCGCCGGTCAACCAAGCCCCGACGGTGCTGCCGCCACACACCCCTCCGTGTAAACTCCAAAAAAAAAAAAGAAACGAAATTAAAAAAAAAAGAGGAACGAAAAGGTGTTAGGCGAAACTACGCGCGGGCTGTACACATTCACAGAGGGAAGCACCGGGCGAAGAATACTGCTGGTGGAGAGAAGGGAAGAGAGCGGGTCAATCGACTACGGAATCTCTTTCCCTCCCCCCCTCTCCCTCCCCACTGGAGGGAGATAGCAATGGAGAGAGAGTATGGCGTTGAGGAGAGAGAGATGTAGAGAGAAGGAGGTAGAGATAAAATGAGGGTTCTTACACAGGCTGGAGGGAGGGAGGGAGAAGGGATCCAAGCCCAGGAGCAGTTAAGGCTAAGTTTATGAGGAAGACGAGACAGTGGTGTTGCAAGCGGGAGAATAGGGGAGGAAGGGAGAATGGGGGAGGGTGGAGGGAGGGAGGGAGGGAGGGAGGGAGAATGGGAGCGGGGTGGAGAATATCCGCGTTACCCTGGGAGAACAGGGAAATTGGAAGATGGGAGGAAAGTGTAGCGGAAATGGAAGAAGAGAAGACGAGTGAAAGAGATGGGAAGAGAGGCATGAGGAAGGAGGGAAAGAGAGAGGAATAGAATGCGAGAGAGGGGGAAAGAGTAAAGAATAAGGGAGAGGAAGATACAAAAAGAGAGAAGGAAGATAGAAATTAAGAGGGGAATCGGAAGATGGAAGGAGAGCAGTAAGAATAGGGTAGGAAAAGTTTATAGAAAGAGATGGGAAGAGAGATATGAGGAAGGAGGGAAAGAGAGAGAGAGAGGAATAGAATGGAAGAGAAAGAGAGAGTGTAAAAAATAAAGAAGAGAGAGGAAGAAAGAAATTAAGAGGGGAAGAGAGACGAAGATAGAGAGAGTGAGAGAGAAAGTGGAAGACCGGAAAATAGAGAGTGAGGAAGAGAAATACAAACGAAAGAGGAAGAGAATGAAGAAGAAATAGGGGTAGAGAAAGAGAGAGGAAGGAAGTAATCAAGGATGTAGGAGAGAGGGGAAGAGAAAGCGAAAAAAGTATCAAGTGAGCGAGGATGGGAGAGAGAGAGATAGATAGATAATCGTCTTTATTAGGGCGAAATTTAGACCATAAGGTCCATTCTTACATTTAACCCTTCGTCAATATAATTAATACAAGAAAAAGAATAAAATAAGGTATAACAAAATACATTATATAAACATTATGTACCTAAATCATACAAATTAAAAAGATAAGATTGAATACAGATTTGTGTTTGTGGGGAAAATCTAGGTAAAAACAGACATGTCCTCCCTAGTAAAACCCACGCAGGAAAACACCCACCTAGAAGGGGGGGGGGTGTGAAAAACCTACGAAAACCCTAGATAGTGTACATATGATAATATAATAATACAACATTAAATAGAAAGGAGTATGCACAGTGGGAGAGTTCGTATATACAGCGTAATTATATACCGTCTTAAAAAAGTACACGTAAAGGTAATAAGGTAATGTAATTTGTACTATTCTAAGTGAAAACAATTTAGATTCTCATTCTTATCAGGGAATTTTGATAATTGATCGTATTTTCTTGAATTCCTATCAAAATATAGCGTTTTTGAGTTTCGAATCGCATTTTCTCGGACCGTTACCATGGAGACGATTGATGGAATAAAGCGAACTGAAGATTCTATGCAGACAGGCATTAGCTGTGAGGTTGGGAATAATTTTAAAGCGAGAAGAAAGTCGGCTATGACCGGGAATCGAACCCATAGTTCAGTGGTGGAATATCTGCCCGGCATGTGGAAGACCCGGGTTCGATTCCCAGCCATAGAAGACTTCTTTCTAGTTTGAAAATTATCCCCATGGAGACGATTATTACCGAACTCCGCTCGAGTATAGACGAGTGAACAAATGGTTTTATTTTCTTTTCCACTCGACTTCAACAATGGACAGTTGACATATTAGCGTATAAACAGAAATATTTATTAAATTCGTTTATTTTTAAAAAACACATGCAAAATATAATGTCAAAAAGAGATTTTGACATTGTTTTTAGTATTTTAAAGCTGATAATGCTCTTTTAATTTGTTTTCCAATTTTTTTATCATTGATAAACTACCTAGGAACTACAAATTGTATTTATTGGTATGAGAATTCCTTTGAATGACTGACACATACTGAAACATTTCCTGTTAATATAAGTAATGAATTCGTGACGTCAACTTTGCGAAATCAGCCTGCATTTTTCCTCGTTTGGGCATCTTCTTATTAATTTTAACCCGTAAATTTTGACGAACAATATAATAGTATAGGAATAATATTCATTTACATATATACATTTTTATGTATGACTGGATGTTTGTATAGAGAAAGAGAGTTGATATATAAAATAAACTGTAGTGGGCAACACATGACTTTCTCCATATTTGTATGGAAAATTACATGTTGCTAGCTCTGGGATCGTTGTCAATATTTACTTCCGGTTGATAATTAAGAAAAGAAAAAGGAGCGTTACTAAGACGTAACTAAGCGTCAATTGTTAACAATAGTCTTCGGTAGGTGGCGTGGTGGTGGCGGCTAAAAATATAAGATATCTCTTAAACAATGCATTATATGTAAAAATATATCAAACAAAGGTTGTTGAAAATAAAATTCCCTTCAACTTTTATTCCAGTACATTTTTACATTTATCAAACATTAAAGCAAATATTTCAAAATAACGGATAAGTGACGAGAGTAAACACCCACTTCCGGTGGACCGATTTTTACCAAAAACTAATCAGATCTTTTAACTTTTATAAAAATGTTAATTTTAAAATTTTGCGTTGACCTGATTAATAGGTTTTGAGTTAGAGCGCCCACAAAAAAATCTATCACATACAGACAGACAGACACAGACATCATCGAGAAAATAGTCAAAACGTGTTCAGGGGACCTTAAAACATGTATTACCGTTGAAATCTCGAATTCGATTATTTTGATGAAAACAACACACACTATACTTCGTATATGGAGAAAGTAATAAACACTGCTGAATAATGAAGTCCATGTAAAACACCCACATAGCAAGGGTGGTGGGGAAAGCCTGCGAAACCAACTCACACTCACTAAAGACATCATTAAATTACATTTATAACAAAGGATAAATAAATGAAAATCTGAAACTTATAGACCAGAAAAAATGCCGCACTTCACTAATAGATCATTGATAAAATAAACATATAAACAAGAAGCCCAAACTAGAAATAATGCAGACTGGTTTCCCATTGTCAATGTCCCGAATTCATTAGTTATAATGACAGGAAATGTTTCGGTGCGTGTTATTCATTCCGAGGACTTCTCATACCATAAATACTACTTGCAGTTCATAGTTATAATGATAGAGAAAATTGGAAAATAAATTAATAGAGCATTATCAGGGTAAAAACCCAAAAACAATGTCAAAATCTCTTTCCGACATTACATTTTGCTTGTGTTTTTTAAATAAACGAATTTAATATATATATTGCTGTTTATACGCTAATATGTATGGATCAACTGTCCATTGCTGAACGGGTAGCCGAGTGGAAAAGAAAATAACCCATTTGTTCACTCGTCTATGCTAAAGCCGAGTTTTGGTAACCATCGTCTCCATGGCAACAAACCGATAAAATACGATTTAAAACTCAAAAATGCTGTTATGGTAGAATTTTAACAAAACACAATCAATTATCAAAATTCCCTGATAATAATTGGAATCTACTTTCTCTTCCCTTTAGAACGGCGCAAACCTCGCCCCGACATCACAATCTTAAGATATTTTAAAATATCAAAAGAAAACATCTCCGCGCGATGGATTCGATGGATTTCCTACGCAAAACAAAAAGGGGAAAAATCGTTCCTGGAATCGATCCCGGGGCTTCAATCTTCGCCGAATGAAAAATAGCACGGAGGTGGGCCCTTGCAGCGCGAGCCTCATACCAACTTTCATGAAAATCATCGGTCCATTAGCCCAAAAGTTGATACACACACGCGCGAACACACAAACTTACAAACAGACATGACCATTTCATAAGGCTACGTTTCCCTTGGAAACCATCCTAAAAACTGACAAAATGAATAGAAATTAACATTGTCATGAATAAATGAAATGGAGAGAAAAGACACAAATGATTAAAGTACAGTATCAAAGCGTAAGAGAGAGATGAAGAGAGGGGCAGAGAGGACGAGAGGAACGAGGAGAGAGATAGAGAGGAAGAGAGACATCCAGTCTGTAAGAGAGAGAGTGAGGAAGTGGGAGAGGGTAAGAGAGTTGAGAAATGAAAGCATAAGGAAGGAGAACTGACAGAGAGGAAGCCAGGCAGGAAGAGAGAGGGAGAGAAAGGGGAGAAGAAAGAACTTGAAAGAGAACGAAGGAAAGAAGGAATGGGAGCGACGGAGGGAGAAAGGAGAATAAAAGAAAGATTGAAGTGAGAAGGAAAACTGTTGGATGGGATATGGAGGAAAAGAGAAGGTTAAAACCAGGGTGGAAAGGTTTACGCATCACGCGTGCTTACACGCGAAGCCAAAGCGCCCTTTACGACTTATGCAGTCATGTCACAAAAGAGAAATATTAATGGCTTATTATATTGCCTGCGAACTAAAAAGGCCATTAATTATGCCAAAGAAATATGGAATTTCTCATTCATCGACTCATTTCCGAATCAATTGCATGTAATAATACGACAATGGACAAGTATTTGTAACTTACCTCACTCAAATAGTAGCAATATAATCTTTATGTCTACGATCAATCCTTAGCCGTAAATAGGGACACGGAAAAAGCATCGATACTTTGCTCATGTCGGTAATTTTCTTTCGATACCAAGTACTTTTTTACTCGATTCTTATCTTTCGATTTTTTAGTGGTATCGGTACATTCAGCCCGATACTTTTGTGGTATCGATACTTTTCATTCGACATAGCATATGAGTAAGATATCTATACTTTCGTTTCGATTTCGTATCCTTAGATACGAAAAAAGTATCGATACTTTACTCAAATCGGTAATTTCCTGCCGATACCAAGTACTTTTGTACTCGATTCTTTTCTTTCGATTTTCTGGTGACATCGGTACTTTCGGTCCTTTTGTGGTATCGATACTTTTCATTCGACATATCGTATGAGTAAGGTATCGATACTTTCGTTTCGATTTCGCATCCCTAGTCGTAAATTACCCATTTTACTCTCGCTTATAAACGCCGTGAATGCGTAACGAAAATAGACGTAATCAATACGGACGCGTGTATTTTACGTCCATTCCTTCTTCGCAGATGATCCATTTCCATTCGTTTTCCAAATGCGCGCGCAGCGCACGATATAAAATTAAGGCAATATTGGTATTTACAGGCAGATATTGTTTACTTCGGTTGCCACGGAGATTGTTTTCGTTTGGCAACAATTAAAAGGAACGGAAAAATTTTACCAGAATTCAAAGCGAATTGCGAGTTTCTGGTTCGATTTTCTTGAAACTGTACCGAAAATAACATGCCGTTTGTCCAGTTCCACGGAGTCTTTCCTGTTGTAAAGGGTAATTTTACGGGAGATGAAGAAAATTTCGTTTTTTTTTGTCGCCGGTGAAGTGGCACTCCCGATTGGGACGCGTAAACTATTATAATAATTCCCTTAGTTTCTTTCCCTTTATATCCTGAATACCAAAATTTTATAAAAATCCGCCCGGTGGCATCTATGATGAAACTTACGGACTTACGGACTGACGGACAGACAGACACATCTCACCATGAGGCGTTCGTGTTTTTCTTATTGTAAAAAACGCTTTAAAATGTACAAGGAAACGAAACAAAGTGTGGGAGGGAATGTGCGAACCGTGACGAATACAAACGATCATTTAGGGAAATTGAAGGAAGGAAGGAGATAATAATAGGACAGATATACGAAGAGGTGTAGGATGGATGGAAAGGGAGACAGGACAAGAGAGGGATAAAGAAAGAGAAACGAGAAAGGAGTAAAGAAGAGATAGAGATAAGTGGGAATATATAGAGAGAAATGAGTGAAAATGGAAAAGGAAAATTCGAGTGAAAGAGTTGAAAAGATAAGGGAAGATGGAGATAGGGATGGGAAGAGAGAGGATATGAGAAAGAGGAAGAGAGAATGAGATAGAAAAAGAGAGGGGATGAGTGCAGAAGACGGAAGAGAGCAGAGAAGAGAGAAGATGGGAAAGGAGAGAGAGAGAGGAAGGCAGAAAGGGAGAGGATAATCCAGAGGTAAGGAAGGGAAGGGAGGATGAGGGAGAGCAAGAGAGAAAGAGAAGAAGGGGGAGAGGAGAAAGGGGTGGAGAAGGAAGATAGATAGATAATCGTAAGAACAAGTTTTTTTTCTCCCTAGTAAAACCCAAGATGGAAAACACCCACATGGAAGAGGGTGTGTGAAAAACCTGCAAAAATCCTACATAGTGTGTATATATATATATATATATATATATAACAATGGAAAACTACAACAAATATAGAAAAGAGTAAGCACGGTAGGAAGCATCGTAAATAGAGCATCGCGGTATACCGTCACAAATATACATATAAAGACATTCAAGTAATGTACACATGAAATATAGATAAAAATACATTAATTATACATAGAATATACATGAGAAATACATGGGAAACTAGAAAAAAATATAAAAAACTGTAAGTACAGTAGGAAAGGGGAGAGAGAGAGAGAGGGGAAGAGTAAGCAAGAGAGAAAGAGAAAGAGGAAGAGAGATGGGAAGAGAGAGGAAGAGAGAGAGAGGAAGGAAGAGATAAGAGAGAGAGGAAGAGAGATAGGTAGAGAGAGAGGAAGAGAGGGAGGAAGAGAGAGAGAGAGGAAGAGAGAGAGGAAGAGAGAGAGAGGAAGTGAGAGAGGAAGAGAGAGAGGAAAAGAGAGGAAGAGAGGGAGGAAGAGAGAGAGAGGAAGTGAGAGAGAGGAAGAGAGAGGAAGGGAAAGAGAGGAAGAGAGTGAGGAAGTGAGATAGGAAGAGAGAGAGGAAGAGAGAGAGAGGAAGTGAGAGAGAGGAAGTGAGAGAGGAAGAGAGAGAGGAAAAGAGAGGAAGAGAAGGAGGAAGAGAGAGAGATGACGTGAGAGAGAGGAAGAGAGAGAGGAAGAGAGAGAAAGGGAGAGAGTGAGGAAGCGAGAGAGAGGAAGAGAGAAATTACGAGAGAGTTTAAGATAGAGAAGGGTAGAGAGAGAGAGGAAGAAAGAAATTAATTAAGAGGGAGAGAGAAAGAGAGTTGTAAGGCGAGAGGAAGAAAGAAGAAGAGAGGAAATGTGAAAATCAAAGAATAATTTGATTTAATAGTTTCATTCAAATCATAATAAGTCAGGCGTCTTCAAATGGACGCCATCTTTGTCATTTGCGCGGAAATATAAACAGAAGCCGGCAATGTTTCTAACGAAAGCTATGATCCAAAAACATAACGCCTGATAATATAATTTCGTTTGAAATGTCGTTTAATTCGCACTACAAGCATATTAGACAGATGGCAGCACTACTCAAATAAAATACCAATCTGTTTGAGGAGGTTGTGAAGGTCGCCAAGGCAACAATGCTGACGAGCGTAAACACACTTTTCCTGTTGAAAATTATATAATGTCACAATCGAACAGGAAATTTTCTATTAAATATCAGAAACCGGAGCATAAATTAACAAATTCATATTTTGAATATTGCACGTAATATTGCAAAAACGGTGTATATTACGGCAAGATTCATTTAGTCTTCATAATTGTTATTGTGTCGAACACGTGTAAGTCTAAAACTTCAGGATACTCATATTTTCCCGTTTATTCTTGAAAAAATAGGAAGAAAAAAATATAATATGACTCATTTAATAAAATATCTTGTTTGTGCGACTGTTTACATAATATTGTACAATTTAAAACTCCGTTTTTAGGCTGGTTTACAAAGGAAACGGTCTTATGAAATCGTCATGTCTGTGTGTGTTTCCTACAAACGAATTTTTTTGTCAGATTTTCATGAAAGTTGGTATGAGCCTCAAAGGCGCCAATGCCCAGCTCCGGGTAGGGATACGATATCGAAACGAAAGTATCGATACCGTAATCATATGATGTATCGAACGAAAAGTATCGATACCACAAAAGTATCGGACCGAAAGTACCGATATCACCAGAAAATCGAAAGAAAAGAATCGAGTGCAAAAGTATTTGGTATCGAAAGGAAATTACCGATGTGAGCAAAGTATCGATACTTTTTCCGTATCCCTACCTCCGGGTTATATTTTATTTGGCGAAAATTGAAGTCCCGGGTTCGATTCCAGGAATATTTTTTCCCTATTGGTTTTACATAGGCAATCTCAAATAAATCGCGCGGAGATGTTTTCTTTAACAAGTTAAAATATCTTAATATTGCGATATCGGAGGGAAATTTGTACTATTCTAAGTGAAAACAATTTAGATTCTCATTCTTATCAGGGAATTTTGATAATTGATCGTATTTTCTTGAATTCCTATCAAAATATAGCGTTTTTGAGTTTCGAATCGCATTTTCTCGGACCGTTACCATGGAGACGATTGATGGAATAAAGCGAACTGAAGATTCTATGCAGACAGGCATTAGCTGTGAGGTTGGGAATAATTTTAAAGCGAGAAGAAAGTCGGCTATGACCGGGAATCGAACCCATAGTTCAGTGGTGGAATATCTGCCCGGCATGTGGAAGACCCGGGTTCGATTCCCAGCCATAGAAGACTTCTTTCTAGTTTGAAAATTATCCCCATGGAGACGATTATTACCGAACTCCGCTCGAGTATAGACGAGTGAACAAATGGTTTTATTTTCTTTTCCACTCGACTTCAACAATGGACAGTTGACATATTAGCGTATAAACAGAAATATTTATTAAATTCGTTTATTTTTAAAAAACACATGCAAAATATAATGTCAAAAAGAGATTTTGACGTTGTTTTTAGTATTTTAAAGCTGATAATGCTCTGTTAATTTGTTTTCCAATTTTTTTATCATTGATAAACTACCTAGGAACTACAAATGGTATTTATTGGTATGAGAATTCCTTGGAATGACTGACACATACTGAAACATTTCCTGTCAATATAAGTAATGAATTCGTGACGTCAACTTTGCGAAACCAGCCTGCATTTGTCCTCGTTTGGACATCTTGTTATTAATTTTAACCCGTAAATTTTGACGAACAATATAATAGTATAGGAATAATATTCATTTACATATATACATTTTTATGTATGACTGGATGTTTGTATAGAGAAAGAGAGTTGATATATAAAATAAACTGTAGTGGGCAACACATGACTTTCTCCATATTTGTATGGAAAATTACATGTTATTAGCCTTGAGATCGTTGTCAATATTTACTTCCGGTTGATAATTAAGAAAAGAAAAAGGAGCGTTACTAAGACGTAACTAAGCGTCAATTGTTAACAATAGTCTTCGGTAGGTGGCGTGGTGGTGGCGGCTAAAAATATAAGATATCTCTTAAACAATGCATTATATGTAAAAATATATCAAACAAAGGTTGTTGAAAATAAAATTCCCTTCAACTTTTATGCCAGTACATTTTTACATTTATCAAACATTAAAGCAAATATTTCAAAATAACGGATAAGTGACGAGAGTAAACACCCACTTCCGGTGGACCGATTTTTACCAAAAACTAATCAGATCTTTTAACTTTTATAAAAATGTTAATTTTAAAATTTTGCGTTGACCTGATTAATAGGTTTTGAGTTAGAGCGCCCACAAAAAAATCTATCACATACAGACAGACAGACACAGACATCATCGAGAAAATAGTCAAAACGTGTTCAGGGGACCTTAAAACATGTATTACCGTTGAAATCTCGAATTCGATTATTTTGATGAAAACAACACACACTATACTTCGTATATGGAGAAAGTAATAAACACTGCTGAATAATGAAGTCCATGTAAAACACCCACATAGCAAGGGTGGTGGGGAAAGCCTGCGAAACCAACTCACACTCACTAAAGACATCATTAAATTACATTTATAACAAAGGATAAATAAATGAAAATCTGAAACTTATAGACCAGAAAAAATGCCGCACTTCACAAATAGATCATTGATAAAATAAACATATAAACAAGAAGCCCAAACTAGAAATAATGCAGACTGGTTTCCCATTGTCAATGTCCCGAATTCATTAGTTATAATGACAGGAAATGTTTCGGTGCGTGTTATTCATTCCGAGGACTTCTCATACCATAAATACTACTTGCAGTTCATAGTTATAATGATAGAGAAAATTGGAAAATAAATTAATAGAGCATTATCAGGTTTAAAAACCCAAAAACAATGTCAAAATCTCTTTCCGACATTATATTTTGCTTGTGTTTTTTAAATAAACGAATTTAATATATATATTGCTGTTTATACGCTAATATGTATGGATCAACTGTCCGTTGCTGAACGGGTAGCCGAGTGGAAAAGAAAATAACCCATTTGTCCACTCGTCTATGCTAAAGCCGAGTTTTGGTAACCATCGTCTCCATGGCAACAAACCGATAAAATACGATTTAAAACTCAAAAATGCTGTTTTAGTAGAAATTTAACAAAACACAATCAATTATCAAAATTCCCTGATAATAATTGGAATCTACTTTCTCTTCCCTTTAGAACGGCGCAAACCTCGCCCCGACATCACAATCTTAAGATATTTTAAAATATCAAAAGAAAACATCTCCGCGCGATGGATTCGATGGATTTCCTACGCAAAACAAAAAGGGGAAAAATCGTTCCTGGAATCGATCCCGGGGCTTCAATCTTCGCCGAATGAAAAATAGCACGGAGGTGGGCCCTTGCAGCGCGAGCCTCATACCAACTTTCATGAAAATCATCGGTCCATTAGCCCAAAAGTTGATACACACACGCGCGCACACACACACTTACAAACAGACATGACCATTTCATAAGGCTACGTTTCCCTTGGAAACCATCCTGAAAACTGACAAAATGAATAGAATTAACATTGTCATGAATAAACGAAATGGAGAGAAAAGACACAAATGATTAAAGTACAGTATCAAAGCGTAAGAGAGAGAGATGAAGAGAGGGGCAGAGAGGAACGAAGAGAGAGAGAGATAGAGAGGAAGAGAGAAATCCAGTGCGTAAGAGAGAGAGAGAGGAAGTGGGAGAGGGTAAGAGAGTAGAGAAATGAAAGCATAAGGAAGGGGAATTGACAGAGAGGAAGCCAGGCAGGAAGAGAGAGAGGGAGAGAAAGGGGAGAAGAAAGAACTCGAAAGAGAACGAAGGAATCGGAAGAAAGAAGGAATGGGAGCGACGGAGGGAGAAAGGAGAATAAAAGAAAGATTGAAGTGAGAAGGAAAACTGTTGGATGGGATATGGAGGAAAAGAGAAGGTTATAACCAGGGTGGAAAGGTTTACGCATCACGCGTGCTTACACGCGAAGCCAAAGCGCCCTTTACGACTTATGCAGTCATGTCACAAAACAGAAATATTAATGGCTTATTATATTGTCTGCGAACTAAAAAGGCCAGTAATTACGCCAAAGAAATATGGAATTTCTCATTCATCGACTCATTTCCGAATCAATTGCATGTAATAATACGACAATGGGCAAGTATTTGTAACTTACCTCACTCAAATAGTAGCAATATAATCTTTATGTCTACGATCAATCCTTAGCCGTAAATAGGGATACTGAAAAAGTATCGATACTTTACTCATGTCGGTAATTTTCTTTCGATACCAAGTACATTTCTTTCGATTTTCTGGTGATATCGGTACTATCAGCCCGATACTTTTGTGGTATCGATACTTTTCATTCGACATAACATATGAGTAAGATATCTATACTTTCGTTTCGATTTCGTATCCTTAGATACGAAAAAAGTATCGATACTTTACTCACATCGGTAATTTCCTTTCGATACCAAGTACTTTTGCACTCGATTCTTTTCTTTCGATTTTCTAGTGACATCGGTACTTTCGGTCCTTTTGTGGTATCGATACTTTTCATTCGACATATCGTATGAGTAAGGTAACGATACTTTCGTTTCGATTTCGCACCCCTAGTCGTAAATTACCCATTTTACTCTCGCTTATAAACGCCGTGAATGCGTAACGAAAATAGACGCATGTAACTTAATCAATACAGACGTGTGTATTTTACGTCCATTCCTTCTTCGCACATAATCCATTTCCATTCATTTTCCAAATGCGCGCGCAGCGCACGATATAAAATTAAGGCAATTTTGGTATTTACAGGCAGATAGACTTAAAAACATTCTTCCAGTAAAACTAAAAATTTTACTTGTAAATTCGCTTGTAATTCCTCATTTCGATTATTGTGATTCCGTTTTTCTAGATCTAAAACAAGATTTGTTACTAAAGCTCCAGAGGACTCATAACTCTTGCGTTGGATACATTTTTAATATGAGCAAAAGTTGCCATATAACAAACGCATTCAAAGAATTGGGCTGGCTGTTTTTCGGAAGAACGTAGGAAGATGCATATCCTAACGCAATCAAGAAGCATCCTCACCTCTTCCTCGCCTAAATACCTAAGCTACGACTTCAAACCCCTTAATTCTGGCCTCTCCCTGAACACCCGGGGATCATCCAAACTACTTATTCCCACTCATCGTAGCACTTACTATAATAAATCCTTCGCCGTTACCGCCTGCAATCTTTGGAACTCTCTCCCCTTTCACTTTTACTCTGTCAATGGTATTAACCAATTTAAGAATCGTTGTGCTAAATACTTAGCCAGCATTAGGTCCTCATAAAAATGTAATACTTTCCTCTGTATTTTTCCTTCTATCCTTCATTTAAATATCAGCACATCACTATATCCATCAGCAAACAGGGCAGTGATGATGATTTTTTATTATTTTACTTTGTGTACATTTGTGCTGTACTATTCTTATTTTTTTATTATTTATGAATACCTTGAAATGATTTTCATTTCTCTATATTGATTTGTATTGAATTCTGTACATTTATATTTATCATATTGTGTATCATAATGGTTAGGTGGAAGAAGGGGCCATATGGCCTCAACCTCGCCGTAGTAAGAAATAAATAAATAAATAAATAAATATTGTTTACTTCGGTTGCCACAGAGATTGTTTTTGTTTGGCAACAATTAAAAGGAACGGAAAATTTTTACCAGAATTCAAAGCGAATTGCGAGTTTCTGGTTCGATTTTCTTGAAACTGTACTAAAAATAACATGCCATTTGTCCAGTTCCACGGAGTCTTTCCTGTTGTAAAGGGTAATTTTACGGGAGATGAAGAAAATTTCGTTTTTTTTTGTCGCCGGTGAAGTGGCACTCCCGATTGGGACGCGTAAACTATTATAATAATTCCCTTAGTTCCTTTCCCTTTATATCCCGAATACCAAATTTTATAAAAATCCGCCCGGTAGCGTCTATGATGAAATTTGCGGACTTACGGACTGACGGACAGACAGACACTATCTCAACATGAGGCGTTCGTGTTTTTCTTCTTGTAAAAAACGCTTTAAAATGTACAAGGAAACGAAACAAAGGGTGGGAGGGAATGTGCGAACCGTGACGAATGAAAACGATCATTTAGGTAAATTGAAGGAAGGAAGGAGATAATAATAGGACAGATATACGAAGAGGTGTAGGATGGATGGAAAGGGAGACAGGACAAGAGAGGGATAAAGAAAGGGAAACGAGAAAGGAGTAAAGAAGAGATAGGATAAATGGGAATGTAGAGAGAAATGAGTGAAAATGGAAAAGGAAAATTCGAGTGAAAGAGTTGAAAAGATAAGGGAAGATGGAGAAAGGGATGGGAAGAGAGAGGATATGAGAAAGAGGAAGAGAGAAAGAGATAGAAAAAGAGAGGGGATGAGTGCAGAAGACGGAAGAGAGCAGAGAAGAGAGAAGATGGGAAAAGAGAGAGAGAGGAAGACAGAAGGGAGAGGATAATCCAGAGGTAAGGAAGGGAAGGGAGGATGAGGGAGAGCAAGAGAGAAAGAGAAGAAGGGAGAGAGGAGAAAGGGGTGGAGAAGGAAGATATATAGATAAATAGATAGATAATCGTCTTTATTCGGGCGAAATTTGGAACGTAAGGTCCATTCTTACATTTAACCCTTCGTCAATATCGTGAATGTTAAAAAATTAAAGCATTACAATGAGGAGGATAAAAAATAAACAAAACCTAAAAAGATGTAAGTGAAGACATTTAAGTTTGTGGGGAAAAGCTAGGTAAGAACAAGTTTTTTTTCTCCCTAGTAAAACCCAAGATGGAAAACACCCACATGGAAGGGGGTGTGTGAAAAACCTGCGAAAATCCTACATAGTGTATATATATTGTATATATATATATATATATATATATATATATATATATATATATATATGTATAACAATGGAAAACTACAACAAAATACAGAAAAGAGTAAGCACGGTAGGAAGCATCGTAAATACCGTCACAAATATACATATAAAGACATTCAAGTAATGTACACATGAAATATAGATACAAATACATTAATTATACATAGAATATACATGAGAAATACATGGGAAACTACAAAAAAATATAAAAAACTGTAAGTACAGTAGGAAAGGGGGGAGAGAGAGAGGGGAAGAGGAAGCAAGAGAGAAAGAGAGAGAGGAAGAGAGAGGGGAAGAGAGAGAGAGAGGAAGGGAGAGAGGAAGAGAGAGAGGAAGAGAGAGAGGTAGAGAGAGAGGAAAAGAGAGGAAGAGAGGGAGGAAGAGAGAGAGAGGAAGAGAGAGAGAGGAAGAGAGAGAGGAAAAGAGAGAGGAAGAGAGGGAGGAAAAGAGAGAGAGGAAGTGAGAGAGGAAGTGAGAGAGGAAAAGAGAGAGGAAGAGAGGGAGGAAGAGAGAGAGAGGAAGTGAGAGAGAGGAAGAGGGAGAGGAAGGGAAAGAGAGGAAGATAGTGAGGAAGCGAGATAGGAAGAGAGAGAGGAAGAGAGAGAGAGGAAGTGAGAGAGAGGAAGAGAGAGAGGAAAAGAGAGGAAGAGAAGGAGGAAGAGAGAGAGATGACGTGAGAGAGAGGAAGAGAGAGAGGAAGAGAGAGAGAGGAAGGGAGAGAGGAAGAGAGAGAGGTAGAGAGAGAGGAAAAGAGAGGAAGAGAGGGAGGAAGAGAGAGAGAGGAAGTGAGAGAGAGGAAGAGAGAAAGTGAGAGAGAGGAAGAGAGAGAGGAAGTGAGAGAGGAAGAGAGAGAGGAAGTGAGAGAGGAAAAGAGAGAGGAAGAGAGGGAGGAAGAGAGAGAGAGGAAGTGAGAGGAAGGGAAAGAGAGGAAGAGAGTGAGGAAGCGAGATAGGAAGAGAGAGAGGAAGAGAGAGAGAGGAAGTGAGAGAGAGGAAGAGAGAGAGGAAGAGAGAGAGGAAAAGAGAGGAAGAGAAGGAGGAAGAGAGAGATGACGTGAGAGAGAGGAAGAGAGAGAGAAAGTGAGAGAGAGGAAGAGAGAGAGGAAGAGAGAGAAAGGGAGAGAGTGAGGAAGCGAGAGAGAGGAAGAGAGAAATTACGAGAGAGTTTAAGAGAGAGAGGGGTAGAGAGAGAGAGGAAGAAAGAAATTAATTAAGAGGGAGAGAGAAAGAGAGTTGTAAGGCGAGAGGAAGAAAGAAGAAGAGAGGAAATGTGAAAATCAAAGAATAATTTGATTTAATAGTTTCATTCAAATCATAAAAAGTCAGGCGTCTTCAAATGGACGCCATCTTTGTCATTTGCGCGGAAATATAAACAGAAGCCGGCAATGTTTCTAACGAAAGCTATGATCCAAAAACATAACGCCTGATAATATAATTTCGTTTGAAATGTCGTTTAATTCGCACTGCAAGCATATTAGACAGATGGCAGCACTACTCAAATAAAATGCCAATCTGTTTGAGGAGGTTGTGAAGGTCGCCAAGGCAACAATGCTGACGAGCGTAAACACACTTTTCCTGTTGAAAATTATATAATGTCACAATCGAACAGGAAATTTTCTATTAAATATCAGAAACCGGAGCATAAATTAACAAATTCATATTTTGAATATTGCACGTAATATTGCAAAAACGGTGTATATTACGGCAAGATTCATTTAGTCTTCATAATTGTTATTGTGTCGAACAAATGTAAGTCTAAAACCTCAGGATACTCATATTTTCCCGTTTATTCTTGAAAAAATAGGAAGAAAAAAATATAATATGACTGACTCATTTAATAAAATATCTTGTTTGTGCGACTGTTTACATAATATAGTACAATTTAAAACTCCGTTTTTAGGCTGGTTTACAAAGGAAACGGTCTTATGAAATCGTCATGTCTGTGTGTGTTTCCTACAAACAAATTTTTTTGTCAGATTTTCATGAAAGTTGGTATGAGCCTCAAAGGCGCCAATGCCCAGCTCCGGGTAGGGATGCGATATCGAAACGAAAGTATCGATACCGTAATCATATGATGTATCGAACGAAAAGTATCGATACCACAAAAGTATCGTACCGAAAGTACCGATATCACTAGAAAATCGAAAGAAAAGAATCGAGTACAAAAGTACTTGGTATCGAAAGGAAATTACCGATGTGAGTAAAGTATCGATACTTTTTTCGTATCTAAGGATACGAAATCGAAACGAAAGTATCGATACCTTACTCATATGTTATGTCGAATGAAAAGTATCTGACCGAAAGTACCTATTACCGAAATTACCGATGGGAGTAAAGTATCGATACTTTTTCCGTATCCCTACCTCCGGGTTATATTTTATTTGGCGAAAATTGAAGTCCCGGGTTCGATTCCAGGAATATTTTTTCCCTATTGGTTTTACATAGGCAATCTCAAATAAATCGCGCGGAGATGTTTTCTTTAACAAGTTAAAATATCTTAATATTGCGATATCGGAGGGAAATTTGTACTATTCTAAGTGAAAACAATTTAGATTCTCATTCTTATCAGGGAATTTTTATAATTGATCGTATTTTCTTGAATTCCTATCAAAATATAGCGTTTTTGAGTTTCGAATCGCATTTTCTCGGACCGTTACCATGGAGACGATTGATGGAATAAAGCGAACTGAAGATTCTATGCAGACAGGCATTAGCTCTGAGGTTGGGAATAATTTTAAAGCGAGAAGAAAGTCGGCTATGACCGGGAATCGAACCCATAGTTCAGTGGTGGAATATCTGCCCGGCATGTGGAAGACCCGGGTTCGATTCCCAGCCATAGAAGACTTCTTTCTAGTTTGAAAATTATCCCCATGGAGACGATTATTACCGAACTCCGCTCGAGTATAGACGAGTGAACAAATGGTTTTATTTTCTTTTCCACTCGACTTCAACAATGGACAGTTGACATATTAGCGTATAAACAGAAATATTTATTAAATTCGTTTATTTGTAAAAAACACATGCAAAATATAATGTCAAAAATAGATTTTGACGTTGTTTTTAGTATTTTAAAGCTGATAATGCTCTGTTAATTTGTTTTCCAATTTTTTTATCATTGATAAACTACCTACGAACTACAAATGGTATTTATTGGTATGAGAATTCCTTGGAATGACTGACACACACTGAAACATTTCCTGTTAATATAAGTAATGAATTCGTGACGTCAACTTTGCGAAACCAGCCTGCATTTGTCCTCGTTTGGGCATCTTCTTATTAATTTTAACCCGTAAATTTTGACGAACAATATAATAGTATAGGAATAATATTCATTTACATATATACATTTTTATGTATGACTGGATGTTTGTATAGAGAAAGAGAGTTGATATATAAAATAAACTGTAGTGGGCAACACATGACTTTCTCCATATTTATATGGCAGATTACATTTTGTTAGCTCTGGGATCGTTGTCAATATTTACTTCCGGTTGACAATTATGAAAAGAAAAAGGAGCGTTACTAAGACGTAACTAAGCGTCAATTGTTAACAATAGTCTTCGGTAGGTGGCGTGGTGGTGGCAGCTAAAAATATAAGATATCTCTTAAAAAATGCATTATATGGAAAAACGTATGAAACAAAGGTTGTAGACAACATAATTTTCTACAACTTTTATTCCAGTACATTTTTACATTTATCAAATATTAAAGCAAATATTTCAAAATAACTAATAAGTGACGAGAGTAAACACCCACTTCCAATCGACCGATTTTTACCAAAATCTAAGCAGATCATTTAACTTTAATACAAATATTAAATATAAAATTTTGCGTTGATCTAATTAATAGATTTTGAGTTAGAGCGCCCACAAAAATCTATCACATACAGACAGACACAATCGATAAAATAGTCAAAACGTGTTCAGGGGACCTCAAAACATGTAATTTCCCTTTAAATCTCGAATTCGATATTTTTCATGAAAACAATATTTTCTCTATTCTATACTTTATGGAGAAAGTAAAAAGAATTGTATTTCCCTCGATAAATCATTGATATAAATTAACATACATGACAGATATTCAATGTTACACTTACAGACAAGCCTCAAAGAGCTGAATTTTTCAAATCTATCAGCGCCAAAATCCTAACGGATTGAAAAGACGTGAAATAAATCAATAGAATTTTCAATTTAAAAAAGTCTTTCATTGATTCCATAGTTTCTGTTTGCGTAAGACAAGATCAAACACTATAAAGCCCTTATTCTGTTGGTCACTTTGTCTATAACGCTCAATATATCAGCCGTTTCTAGGTCAACCAAATTCTGTATAGACCCCTAACTTTTCCTCGGCAATGTTATAGGAATTTCAAAATTTTGTGTTATTTAATGAGTAAGCTCATCCTATCACGCTCGACTGTGGCGCCACCCTAAAAAAAAACCGTCATAATATAGCGGAAGAATCGAGAACTATTAATGGCTAAATGTAATGCTATTTTTTTTAACAAACTTTCTGTGTAGGCCGAAGACTGAAATTTCTTTTAGGAATGTTTGACTCTTACAGTAAATACAATTCACGAAGAAATTCCACGAATGATAACCGGGTGCGAATCCAGAAGATGATCACTCTTTCCCGTAGGATAAACGCGTGAAAATAAATCTAGTGATGTTCAAAACTTTCGTTCTTTTCTCGTAAAAATTATGGATTTTGACCCTCGACCATCAAACGTCTTTAAAGGAAAACAAAGAAAAACTTTGAATATTATCGCCGATTTTCTCCTCTTGTCCGCAAAATGCCCGGATGTTTACGTTTTAAATGCATTGCTGTGGCGAAATTTAGCGATTTCATGAGGAATCGCCTTGGAAACCATGCCATTGTCGAAATTGAGAAACCATTATTGTCTTAGTACTGGGTTTTAAATGTAAAATAGCAAATAATATATTACTTCCCATAGTATTGCCGTCCTATAAAAGGATAGTTCATATATATATATATATATATATTTATTTAAACCCTTTACAATACGTGCTACATATTTCTCATTGGGAGGCGCGGGAGATGGTACAAATGCCTCGCCTGCCGTAAGAAGACCAATATATTACAGTCGCCTCCACAGTTGATGCTAATGAAAGACAGTTTTGCGTGGAGAATATCCAGAAAACGGCCCAAGATGGTGCCTTTTGGAAGCCTGGGGAAAGAGGCATCTTAAATTCTACCCCCCCCCCCCCCAACAGAACCCTTTCTCACATAACGTACGTAAGATGGAATCCGCACCAGTAATTAGAATCTTCTCCGCGCCAGTTAAGGGTGTCGCCACAAGTCAACCCCGCGCCATTTTAGTACCCCCTCCCTCCCTAACGAAGAAGGGGGGTGGGGAGGAAAGAAACCTTTAAATTCGCGTCACATTAGCGTCAGCCAATGGTGTGAGCCGTTTTGAAAACGTCTATATTTCCGTACCCTCTTCTCTCCCTCTCTCTCTTCCTCTCTCCCTCGCGCGCTCTGATTGGCTAGCAAATTTTCCGTCCCGGGTGGTAAAATGGGGCGGTTCGTACGTGCGATGCGTTGAATGGGACGGCGCTAATTTCTCTGTTACGCTCAAGGGTAGATAAATTTTACAGAGTGTATCATGAATTCTTTTTCCTATTTTTTACTATACTTTCCAGAAAGGAAATTGGCTTAGAGTTTCTTCACTGAGTATGTCAGACAGTCTGTCTGTCTGTCCGCCCGTCCGTCTGCCCGTCCGTCTGTCTGTCTGTTCGTCTGTCCGTCTGTCTTTCCGTCACTGCTTATTAACGTTCAAATCAATTCACCGAGTTTCGTGACAGATGTTGGAAATTATCTTGCTACTGGAGCCAAAGTCCCGGTTTTCGATTCCGGGAACTATAATTCCCAATTGATTTACATGGAAAATCTGAAATCCAGGATAATTTTCCCTTGCACCTTATAATATCTCGGAATTTTAATGTCGATGGCGGGATTTGCACTTTTCTCTGAGGAAAGGAATGGAGATTATAACTTTTATCGTAGAATTTCGATTATCGATCGCGATTCATCGAATTTCGCGTAAATACAGATGTTTATGTGATTTTTATCATTCATGATGAGTGTTGCCATGGCAACAACTATTGTTGGACTCAGATTCTGTATCATTATATATTGACGTTTCTTACAGAGGAGGATATAACATATAGGAGGATACTAATGCTTAGGAACTTCCAGATGAGCTGGAGATTCGAAATTTTATTTCTTAGGTAGAATTTTGTGCAAAACCGACTAGAAAAAACGAAAATCTTGAAAAATAGCAACAATGCGGCCGCTAAAAATTCACTATTGTTTGAACAAAATTTCAAGGTTTTAGGTACTTCCGAATCAGCTACGGAGCTGAAATTTTTTTTATAGGTAGGATTTGTAAAAAAAAAACGAAATGGGGATTATAAAAATTTTGATATTTTAATTTGTGTCGCCGTTAAAAATTCTTAAAATTTAAACAAATAGACAAATGTTTAGACATACAAATTGATGACTGTTTAGGTACTACGGGATGAGCTAGGAAGCTGAAATTTTAAAGTTATTCACAAATTTGTGCATTTGCACAAATAAACATTTGAATCTCTCCATGAATATATTGCGGCGGCCTTTGAAAATGTTTAAATTTTGAACAATTATAAAAATATTATTTCACTTCCAGAAGTGCTACAACTTTAAAATTTGGCATAAATGTGTAGCATTGGTACCCCATAATGGAGAAAGTATAAAGTTCTTAAAATTGCAAAGTTTTGGGGATGGTTTAAATTTATTATTTTTATTTAAGGGAAAAACGAAAATTGCTGCGGAGGTGAAATCTTTAGAATTAATAAATGTTTTTTTATTGATGAAATATCTGTGTGAAAAATGAATGTTTCTTCAAGGTGAGATGATATGCTTGCAGAATGCAAGCACCAACTACTAGTAATATTTATATCGTTTCATTTTGGATTAGTCATTGAATTTTTCTTTGTATTGATTGCTAACGAGACACATACGGACGCATCAATTCTGTGATCATCAGCATTCATTACATTTAAAGTAGTTGTCTGCGTGGATAGTAGGCATCATAAGTTCTGATTTGATCATATTGTTTTACCTCTAAAATTCCGGAAGGATCTAGAATCTGCCTTCCCAGTCTGCCCACGTATTTCGTGTGTGCTTCACTATTTCAAAATGGACATCACCGAATGTTAGTTAGTCTAAAAAGCAGGCATTTCTAACTGGCATGCGGTCCTTGTTTCGTCTCAGTGCGGCCTGAATGTGAATTTTCCTCAAATGAATACTTAGATAGTTTATGGTAACTCAGGGGCCCTGCCAATACGCGGTACGCGAATCATTCCCGCTCTCTAGTCCTTCCTCTAGTATTTGATCTCGCTAAGCTGATATATATATATATATAGTTTTTAAAACCCGCTTTTATCATTACAAGCGCATAGTTAAATATGTTTCTTTTTCTCCGAAATATAAATTTTCAAATATTTCGAACGGCCCCCATTTTGTTCCAATATGGCGGATGAAAAGTATGATAGAATTCCTAGAGTCTCCCATTCAGAGAAAACAAAATCCCGTTTACTGCGTATCTCTACGAGAAACGGTTCCTGAGTTAAGGAGGGTATTAGACGAACGGACGGACGGATACAGCGAATTATATATATATATATATATATATATATATATATATATATATATATATATATATATATATATATATATATATGTATATATATAACGATAGAGAAAAAATAGATAATATAATAAAATAAATGCAACGAGAGGTTGAAAGGGATAGGAAGGAGACAAAGAACACTTTTAAAAAGTTGTACGCGTTCAGAGCGATAGAAGACGGCTTGTAGTTTGGAGCTTTCGGACTACTGCCCTTCTTCGGCGAGAGAATAACGGAAACTCTCTCTCTCTCTCTCTCTCTCTCTCTATATATATATATATATATATATATAACAACTTACGGAAAAGGAAAGGTAAAAATGAATATATGGATGTCAACAAGGTGTTGGGATGAGGAAACCCAGTGAGCACTCACCAATCAGACGACTTCAGGTTGGCGAGGCCCCGGGGATGTCGAAGCGACACACGTAAAATAACACAAAAACACAGAACTACTCCTTCTTCAGCTACAGAGAGAGAACTCATCCCAACACCTTGTTGACATCCATATATATATATATATATATATATATATATATATATATATATATATATATATGTAGCTGATGAAGGAATAATTCCGAAAGCTTCTACGTTTGTGATGTTTCTGTGTTTTTGTGTTCTTTTACGTGTGTCGCTTCGACATCCCTGGGGCCTCGCCAACCTGAAGTCGTCTGATTGGTGAGTGCACACTGGGTTTCCTCATCCCAACACCTTGTTGACGTCCATATATTCATTTTACCTTTCCTTTTCCGTAAGTTGTTATATATATATATATATATATATATATATATATATATATATATATATATATATATATATATATATATATATATCACTTTGTCGGATATAGTGATTAAAGTTGCAAAATTACTATCAAGGTTTTGAGTACAAACTATTCCATCACTAATATTTCTTTACACACAACTAGGGATACGAAAAAAGCATCGATACTTTACTCACATCGGTAATTTCCTTTCGATACCGAGTACTTTTGTACTCGATTCTCTTCTTCCGATTTTCTAGCGATATCGGTACTTTGGGTCCGATACTTTTGTGGTATCGATACTTTTCATTCGACATAACTTATGAGTAAGGTATCGATACTTTCGTTTCGATTTCGTACCCTTTGATTCCAAAAGAAGTATCGATACTGTGCACACATCGATAATTTCCTTTCGATACTGAGTACTTTTGTACTCGATTCTTTTCTTTCGATTTTTTAGTGACATGGGTACTTTCGGCCCGATACTTTTGTGGTATCGATACTTTTCATTCGATACGTCATATGATTACGGTATCGATACTTTCCTTTCGATATCGTATCCCTACACACAACCTATATATACCCAAAATTATTTTCATATTCAGAATCATTCAATTAGTTGAATTTTATTTGTTTACATTTTTGTCCCTACAAAGGACGGTTTATTTGTAATATTTAAATAAATCATATATTAAGTTAATAATTAATTCTTGCATACCAAATTTTTGACGGGCAATTACTCTAATATAATATTTTACGCTACTGACCCGCATTTATCTGGTTCACCCATAGATGGCAGCACTACTCAAATAAAATGTCAACCCGTTTGAGGAGGCCGTGAAGGTCGCCGTAGCAACAAACCTGACTAGCGTAAACACACTTTTCCAGTTGAAAATTATGCAATATCACAGTCGCACATAAACTTTTCTGTTAAATATCTGAAACCGGAGAATGAATTAACAAATTCTTATTTTGAATATTGCACGTAACATTGCAAAAACATTGCATATTATGGTAAGATTCATGTTTATGCAGCATATAAGATATATATATATATATATATATATATATATATATATATATATATATATATATACTACACCACCGGCACCCCCATATAGATATATATATATATATATATATATATATATATATATATATATATATCTATATGGGGGTGCCGGTGGTGTAGTGGTTAGGACGCTGGCTGCTACTCGCCCGATGCTTGAAAAAGTCATCGGGTACGAATCCTGCGCGAGTAGGATTTTTCTCAAGGTCACCCGGCCCCCTGTTTGCGTAGTTTGAGGAGACCGCGCTAATTCAGCTGTTCCGTCCTTCGGAAGGGACGTTAAGCTGTTGGCCCCCCTGGTGTCCTTCGTAAGAGTAGGCAAATGCCGGCACCTGGTTTCCCTCCTCCCTCCCCGGTTATTCATTGCACTACCTCTGAGATACCCATTTGTGCTGTAAGAGAGGCGAATTGACTGGGCATACATACATACATGCAGCATATAAGAACGTATTTTTGTGATGTTTTTGAAAAATAGGAAGAATAAACATCGTTATAAATTACATAACTCATTTGTTTTTGTACCTGTTCACTTAATATAGTACAATTTAAAACTCCGTTTTTATGCTGATTTCCGAAATAAACAACGTTATGAAATGGTCCTGTCTGTGTGTATCCTGCTAACAACTTTTTCGTCAGATTTTCATGAAACATGGTATGAGTAGGGATACGAAATTTGAAACGAAAGTATCGATGCCTTACTCATATGTTATGTCGAATGAAAATTATCGATACCACAAAAGTATCGGGCCGAAAGTACCGATACCACTAGAAAATCAAAAGAAAAGAATCGAGTACGAAAGTACTTGGCATCGAAAGGAAATTACCGATATGAGTAAAGTATCGATACTTTTCCCGTATCTCTAGGTATGAGGCTCGTGCTAGCAAGGCCCTGGTTATATTTTATTTGGCGGACAGATACAGTAAATTATATATATATATCATTTTATATATATAGACGTTTCTTACAGAGGAGGAGGATATAACATACAGGAGGATACTAATATTTAGGCACTTCCAGATGAGCTGGAGATTCGAAATTTTTTTCTTTGGTAGGATTTTGTGCAAAACCGACTAGAAAAAACGAAAACCTTGAAAAGGTGCAAAAATGCGGCCGCTAAAAATTTCGCAATTGTTTAAACAAATTTTCAAGGTTTATGTATTTCCGAATGTACTACGGAGCTGAAATTTTTTTCAGAGGTAGGATTTGTAAAATGACGAAATGTAGTTTATATAAATTTTGATATTTTAATTTGGTTGGAAGTTAAAAATTCTTAAAATTTAAACAGATAGGTAAATGTTTAGACCGTACACGGTTAGTCAGGGAGCTGAAATTTTTAAATTATTTAGAACTTTGTCTATTTAAACGAATAAACGTTTCAATTTATCCATAAAATGGTTATTATGGCCGTTAAAAATTATTTAAATTTAAACATTTAGATAAATTTTATTTCACTTTTAATTGTACTATAAATTTAAAATTTGGCCAAAATATGCGGCATTATTAATCCAATGTGGGAGAAGTATAATATTACTATAGTTGCAAAAATTAGTGATTGTTTTACTCCATTATTGTTCCATAACGAAAAAACGAAAACCGGTCCGGAGGAGAAATCTTTAGACTTGAAGAAATATTACTCGTGATGAAATGTCTCTCTGAAAAATCAATGTTTTTTCAAGGTGAGACGAAATTCTTGCTGTGTGCAAGCACCTTCTACTAGCATGTTATATCCTCCTCTGTAAGGAACGTCTATATACAATGGTGGAGAAAATCAAACTTGCCCGAAATGATAATCTATGCGGGTGATCCAGCTCAATATATCTATTCATCAGCTCAACTCGAAATCTTATATTTGACATTTTTATTGGAATTAAAATAAAAATCCCCGAACCGCAAAATATTTTACGTTTCCTGTACACCGTATTCTCCAAATTTCATTTTCGGTATTTTTATTCGAGGTAGAAGACCTGATTAGTCTTTCGTTAAAATCAAACAACCGGAAGTAAGTGTATAACCCTTGTCACACCTGACTTTTTTCCCCAAATATATGCTTTAATACTTAATCAACGCAAAAGAATATTGAAACAAATGTCTTATGGAGTAAAATTTTCGACAACTTTTGTCAGAAAGTTTCCGATATAATTCTTTTGAGAGATATTTTTTTAAAAAAAACGTACCTCTTAGCTACCGCCACCACACCACCTGGTGGCAACTTGTGTAATCATTTTTATTTGCGATAATTTACGTCTTAGTAACGCTCCTTTTTATTTTCTTAATTGTTGGAGTTTCGTGGTTACCTACAATATCAGAGGGCTACGGTTTGAGATTACTTCTGTCCTTTGTAAAGTCTAAAATTTTCTCGCAGTTTCTTAGAATATTTGTTATCATTTTCAGAAATGTTACAGGAATGGAGAAAGTCATGTGGTGTCCACGTCAGGTATTTATTCTCGCTTCCGTCCTCTCTTTTCATCTCTCTAGGTCCTTTTATTTCCATTTATATCCCTTATTCTCTCTTTGTTCTCTTTATAATATTTATCTTCCCTCTTCCTCTTTATCGTTCTCTTCCTTTCTCTATTCCCTTTATTGTCTCAATGCTTCACAAATATATTTCTCCTTTTTTTCTTCGTTTTTCTCTAGCATTTCATTTTATATTTCTCTCATTTTATTCCCCTCCCTCCCCACTCTTCCCCACCCGCCCTCCCCCCTCTTCCACACCCCTCTCTATTTCCTCTCCCTCCCCACTCCCCCCTTCTCCCACCCTATCCCCCCCACCATCCTCCTTCAATCAACCTTAAGACGCAGGAATTCCAATTCCTTCAATTTGATTGGCGATTTTCCCACCTCTCTCGCTCCCTCTCTGCCACTCACTCCCTCTCTCTCTCTCCTTCCCCTTCTCCCTCCCTCTCTTCCGCTCTCTCCCCCTCCCTCTAGAGGTATCTGTGGATGTGTGTGTGTGTGTATTCGGAGAGACTGCATTCCTTCAGTCTTCTCATTCAAACGGGTAATTAGAATCGCTTTAAGTAATTAGGGGTTGAGAGAGAGAGAGAGAAATTAGGTAGAAGGGGCAGTGAGGGGAAGGTCTGAGAGAGAGAGGGAGAGGGGGGGGTGAAATTCGATAAAGGGAATGTGGTGATTGCCCAGTGTTAGAAGGAAGGGTGTGGGGAAGAGATAGAGAGACAGAATGAAGAGGGAATGGGAGATATATGTGGAGACAAAGAGAAAAGGACGGTTTAAGAGAGGGATAAGAAGCATGCTAGAAGGAATAACGGGAAAAGACAGCAGGAAAGAAAGGAGAAAGAGGGAGAGAGGACGGTAGAAACAGAGATGGGAGAGAGGAGAGGATGAGAGAGAGAGAGAAATGGACAGAAAGAGAGGAAGGGTAAAAGAGGCAGAGGAACCATGTGTGAGATAGGAAGAGAGGACTGGGGAGAAAGATGGAGAGAAAGGGAGGAAATGAGGAAGAAAAATGGGAGATTTTAAGGTAGAAAATTATGGAGTGAAAGAGGTAAGGAATGGGGGATAGAGTAAAAGAGGAAAGGAGAAAGAGGAAGAGAAATTGAGGGAGTGAGGGAGAGAAAGAGGTCAAATAGAGGGAGGAAGGGAAGAAAGGAAGAAGAGGGAGGGATTTAGGTAAAAAGAAGAAGAGAGGAAGAGAGAAAGAGGAAGAGAGAATGAGGGAAGAATACAGTAGTGTAGAGAGAAATAACGTGGAAGGAGAGAGAGAGAGAGAGGGAAGAATGTGAGTGGGTGAAATCCAATAAAAGGAAGGTGGTGATTGTCCTGTGTTAGAGATAGGAAGAAAGAGGGTGAGGATGAGAGAGAGAGAGAATGGCCGAATCAAAGGGAAAGGAAGAGAAAGGGATGAACAGGGAAAGTAAGAATACGAAAGGAGAGAGAGAGAGGGGGGAAAGAAGGGAGGAAAGAGAGGAGAGAGAAAGGCGGGAGGAGAAATGGAGAGATAAAGCAAGAGATGGAGGGAGAGAAATGGGATGGGAGAAAGAGGGAGAGAGGAGGAATACCAAGAGAGACAGGGAGGTTTTGCTTATTTATTCACGTGTAGATTAAATATACTATATTTGGTTAAAATACATATGGTCAGTCCTCTATAAAAACCCTTAAAAGACATAATATTATACTTTTTATTGCGGCAGCCCTGCCATATTGTTCCACTTGAAACGTCTTGATTTCATTGTGGTATTTTGTACAAATCTTATGTAGAAAATTAAGTTTGAATCCGTTCATCCATTTACTTCCAGATCCATAATTACTGAAAATTTTATTTCTAACTGTCGCATCTCTGTTTGGCTTAATCGCTTCAAAATAAGCTATTATGGTTTTGTGCATATCTGCGCATTATAAATTTCAAATTTGATTAAAATTGATGTGGATAGTTCAACACAAGTTCTTGTAAAAGAAATTTTTAAAGTACTCGTATTGTGGTAGCCCTGATTACTTTTTCTATGTTAATCATCTTTGTTTTGTTTTTAATTTCTCCATATATACGAAGTATAGAGAAAGTATTGTTTTCATGAAAAAAATCGAATTCGAGATTTCAACGGTAATACATGTTTTAAGGTCCCCATGAACACGTTTTGACTATTTTCTCGATGATGTCTGTGTGTCTGTATGTGATAGATTTTTGTGGGCGCTCTAACTCAAAATCTATTAATCAGATCAACGCAAAATTTTATATTTAATATTTGTATTAAAGTTAAATGATCTGCTTAGATTTTGGTAAAAATCGGTCGATTGGAAGTGGGTGTTTACTCTCGTCACTTATCCGTTATTTCGAAATATTTGCTTTAATATTTGATAAATGTAAAAATATACTGGAATAAAAGTTGCTGGAAATTTTATTTTCTACAACCTTTGTTTGATTCATTTTTCCCTATAATGCATTTTTTAAGAGATACCTTATATTTTTAGTTGCCACCACCACGCCACCTACCGACGACTATTGTTAACAATTGACGCTTAGTCACGTCTTAGTAACGCTCCTTATTCTTTTCATAATTGTCAACCGTAAGTGAATATCGACAACATATTCCAGAGCTAACAACATGTAATTCTCCATATAAATATGGAGAAAGTCATGTGTTCATCAGTTTATTTTAATTTTTCGGACCTACTTCAAATGAAATTTCGTTGAAATCACTTCAACCAATTCCTTCCAAATTCATAATTACCGAAAAAAGTTATTTTGCAGTTGCGGCATCCCTGCTTAGTCGATCATTTATTCGAGCGAACATTATTTTAAAGGATTTGGTTGATATCGGTTTAGTCCATTCTTCTCTGGTATACGCGCACGGACTAACTGACACCGCGAAGATAACAGCGCTATTCGTCGGTGACGAAAAGCACTAAAAAAATGACAATTTTGAACCTAGTACTCAATCAGGTCTGCCACATTGCCAGAGAAAAATCATCCGAGTCCGTCACTCATCGTAAAATAACAGCGCCGAATCTTGCTTTAATTTAGCGTAGCTTTTTGGAATTTTTTTGTAATCGATCAGAGAATAAATATTTATTTATTTATTTATTTATTTATTTCTTAATACGGCGAGGTTGAGGCCATATGGCCCCTTCTTCCACCTAACCATTATGATACACAATATGATAAATATAAATGTACAGAATTCAATACAAATCAATATAGAGAAATAAAAATCATTTCAAGGTATTCATAAATAATAAAAAAATAAGAATAGTACAGCAGTAAAATAATAAAAATCATCATCACTGCCCTGTTTGCTGATGGATATAGTGATGTGCTGATATTTAAATGAAGGATAGAAGGAGAAATACAGAGGAAAGTATTACATTTTTATGAGGACCTAACGCTGGCTAAGTATTTAGCACAACGATTCTTAAATTGGGTGATACCATTGACAGAGTAAAAGTGAAAGGGGAGAGAGTTCCAAAGATTGCAGGCGGTAACGGCGAAGGATTTATTATAGTAAGTGCTACGATGAGTGGGAATAAGTAGTTTGGATGATCCTCTGGTGTTCAGGGAGTGGCCAGAATTAAGGGGTTTGAAGTCGCAGCTTAGGTATTTAGGCGAGGAAGAGGTGAGGATACTTCTTAGTTGCGTTAGGATATGCATCTTCCTGCGTTCTTCCGAAAAACAGCCAGCCCAATCCTTTGAATGCGTTTGTTATATGGCAACTTTTGCTCATATTAAAAATGTATCTAACACAAGAGTTATGAGTCCTCTGGAGCTTTAGTGACAAATCTTGTTTTAGATCTAGAAAAACGGAATCACAATAATCGAAATGAGGAATTACAAGCGAATTTACAAGTAAAATTTTTGGTTTTACTGGAAGAATGTTTTTAAGTAGCCTAAGTGAATAAAGTGAGTAGTTGATTTTTCGGCAAATTTCGTTTACATGTTTAGACATGTTTATTGATTAAAGTATTCCATTTTTTAATGTAATCGTTGTAACGTCTTCATCTTTGAACGGAGATTTGGGTTTATTGATTGACAGACACACATACGACATTATCAATGGCGAAATTGAAACATTACAGCTCCTTCATACATATAACTCTTTGTTCATGTAATTGCACAGGATGTCATTTACAAATTAATTACACATATTTACATATTAATTACGCATAATTTTACATATTAATGACATTGATTGTATTTCAATTACATTACATAGGATGTTATTTACATATCATTTACACATTAATTACACATAAATATATATTAATTACGTATTGATTGAATATCTCTTACATAATAATTATACATTAACTGCACATAAGCCAAAAAATAAATACATATTAACTAAATATGAATTACGACTGAATTACACATTAATTTAATATTAATCGCATTCAAGTTACATATCAATCACAAAGCTATTATATATTAATTACTAATCGCTTGCATATTTATTACATATTGATTATATACACTCGATAATAGAAAGAATATTGAGAAGTGATTTTTGAAAATTAGTTAAGCAAGACTGACAAATTTAGTGAGATATTCAGGTCAGAAATAAATTAGTTTTGTCAAACTCTCCGACTATATTACCATATATATTCGAAGTACAGAAATATAAATAAATATACAGGTTGTTTGCTACAAATAAAATAAAACCTGTATCTTTGTACGTCCTTTGATTATGTAATTCGGCGAAGTATCGACCTCGTCCATTAAATTTAAAGAAATATACCTCAGGAGCAATACAGGAGGTTTCCAAAAATAACAGGTTTTTCCCGGGGAATTCCGTTTTTACTTTCTCCATTATACGTAGTATGAGAAAGTATTGTTTTCATGAAAAAAATCGACTTCGTGTTTTAAGGTTCCCTGAACACGTTCTGACTATTTTCGCGATGATGTCTGTGTGTCTGTCGGTCTGTATGTGAAAGATTTTTGTGGGGGCTCTAACTCAAAAACTATTAATCAGGTCAACGCAAAATTTTTATATTTAACATTTTTATAAAAGTTAGAAGAACTGATTAGAGTATTGGTAAAAATCGGTCCGCCGGAAGTGGGTGTTTACTCTTGTCACTTATCCGTTATTATGACATATTTGCTTTAATATTAGATAAATGTAAAAACATACTGGAATAAAAGTTATAGGAAATGTTATTTTCTACAACCTTTGTTTGAAACATTTTCCAATATAATGCATCGTTTAAGAGATATCTTATATTTTTAGCTGCCACCACCACGCCACCTATCGAAGACTATTGTTAACAATTGACGCTTAGTTACGCCTTAGTAACGCTCCTTTTTCTTTTCTCAATTGTCAACCGGAAGTAAATATCGACAACTATCCCAGAGCTAACAACATGTAATTCTCCATATAAATATGGAGAAAGTCATGTGTTGCCCACATCAGTTAATTTTTCATGCAAAATAAACGGCACGTCATCGCGCCTTCAATTGTTTACAACGACGCCATGCAAACTCGCCAAGCATGCGAAAATATATCTTACCGCGACGAATGTGAAATTTACACTAGCGCAATCGACAAGAGAATATCATTTTTGCTTCGGTACCAAAAATAAAAAATAACAATTGAATGCAGCGTCTTTTCTTTTCTTCTTCTAATCGGTTGCCATGGAGTCCGGCGCAAACTGATCTCCGGAAAGGAGGGAGGCTGCGAAAGGGAAGACTTTGAGGAGGATTCGAATTAATAAGGTTTAATTGGTTGATTGATTAAGGAAGGTTTATGGGAGGGAGGGAGAAGGAGGGAGGGAAGGGGAGGGGAGAGAGAGGAGTGTATAAGAGGGAGAGAATAGCCGAGGGTTGAAGAAAAAAAGATGGAGATAGATTAAAGGGAGACTGGGAGAGGTTGAGGCAAAGAGGAAAGGGTCTCTGGAGTGAAGAAGTTTGAAGAAAGGATGAGGGATTAGAGAGAGAGAGGAACGAATGGGGAGAGGAGAAGAGAAAGGAGTAGAGAGAGAGAGAGGCCAGGGAGAGCGAAAAGAAGAAAGGAGAGAACGAAATGATGCAAGCGGAATTAATGTTACCTACTTTCCACGTAATTATATTAAATTAAATTTTTTTTGCAGCAGTTACTTATATTGGCTTTAATAGCTATGATGTAGGCGGATGAGTTGGTCTTTGTATTCCCAAAAATTCACAATTTCACACACACACCTATATATATATATATATATATATATATATATATATATATATATATATATATATATATATCTACGGCTTTGCGTGGCGCGCTGGAGGAGCCGAGCTATGAGAAGAACTTTGTGTTGCTAAACACAGCTGGCATTGGAACAGATTAGATGTTTGTATCATAATGATAGTATTGTATTGTAAAATCTGAGGATAAATCTGAGATAAATAAATCCAAAAGGATTGGATGAAAGAGGTAAAGAAGAAGACGGAGAAAAAGAGGGAGAGCTATGGATTATGACAGGAGGGAATGAGAGAGGGAGAGAGAAAGTGAGGGAGAGAGAGAGGGGGTGGAAGAGGGAGAGGGAGGTAGAGAGAGAGGGAGGAAGAGAGAGAGGGAAGGGAGAGAGAGGGGGAGGAAGAGAGAGAGAGGGAGGGACACAGAGGTAGAGAGGGAGGGACACAGAGGTAGAGAGGAAAGGAGGAAGGGAATGAGGGAGGAAGAAAGGGAGGGAGGAAGGGAGGGAGAGGTAGGAAGGAAGGGAGGGAGAGGTAGGAAGGGAGGGATGGAGGAAGGGAGGGAGAGAGGAAGGAAGGGAGGAAGAAAGGGAGGTAGAGAGGGAGGGAGAGAAGAAGGGAGGGAGACAGAGGGAGAGGGGAAGGGAGAGAGGGGAGGAGGGAGAGAAAGGGAGGGAGAGAGAGGGAAGGGGAGAGATAGGGAGGGAGACAGAGGTAGAGAGGGAAGGAAGAAGGGAATGAGGGAGGAAGAAAGGGAGGGAGGAAGGGAGGTAGAGAGGGAGGGAGAGAAGAAGGGAGAGAGAGATGGAGGGAGGGAGACAGAGGGAGAGGAGAAGGGAGAAAGGGGGGAGGGAGAGAAAGGCAGGGAGAGAGAGGGAAGGGGAGAGATAGGGAGGGAGACAGAGGTAGAGAGGGAGAGGGAATGAGAGAGAAAGGGAGGGTGTGAGGAAGGGAGGGAGTGAGGAAGGGATGGAGAGAGGAAGGGAGAAAGAGAGAGAGAGGGAGGTAGAGAGAGAGGGAGGAAGAGAGAGAGGAAGGGAGAGAGAGAGAGAAAGAGAGAGAGAGGGAGGGACACAGAGGGAGAGATAGGTAGAGAGGGAAGGAGGAAGGGAATGAGGGAGGAAGAAAGGAAGGGAGGGAGAGGTAGGAAGGAAGGGAGGGAGAGGTAGGAAGGGAGGGAGAGAGGAAGGAAGGGAGGTAGAGAGGGAGGGAGAGAAGAAGGGAGGGAGAGATGGAGGGAGGGAGACAGAGGGAGGGAGAGAGGAATGGCGAGATCATTTGACTCTAACTATTGTATCAGCAAATCAAGAGATCGAAAATTGTGTGTATAAAGAAATTTCTGATACTGAGCAATAGTGTACTAGCGCGCAGATACTCTGCGCGGGTAAAGCTAGTATAAAATACTACAAACACCATCCAACGGAAAATTAAATTGATCACGCGTCTTTGCGCGGCATAAATAACGTGTGTATGCGCAAACTAGACCAGTGTTTTTGAAACTTTTTTCATGAAGTGCCTTTTTTTTAAGATGAAGCACACCAGGACATTCTCACAGGTAGAGGTGACCCCCGCTTAACGCGGAGGACGCGTCCCTCACAACTCCGCGTTAAGCGAAAATCCGCGTTCGAAGCCTGTACTATAACCCTTAAGGGGAAATAATTTTATGATGGCATGGTTACTGTCATCTATTGGAGAAACAATGAAATTACACGGCAAACAATATGACGAAAGCGTAATTTATAATTAAAACGCGTAATCTATTGATCTTTCCTGGGAAACGTAAGGGGATCTATGGATCTCTGCATTAAAGAAAGAGTCCAGGGGTCGAATGATTTGCTTTTTATCCGCTTATTACGCAAAATTTGTCGGTAACTCTCAAGTAGTTCGTCGTAGCCCCGCTTCAATTAAATATGAATGACAATTGACGAACGAAAGTGGATGGAATTGCAATTGCTTAGTTAAAAAAAATAAACATATTGGTTTGAATATACATAGATTGAATTATTTCTCCTTTATCCCTGTTCATAATTTTATCGCATGGACTTGAAGTGAGATGCGATTAACGCATTCTATCCCCATGGTCGTAATAATGCGCGGAAATCCTAATCATCGATAAATCTCCATTAAGCTGTCAACAAAAGAATTTTGCTTTACTCAGAATTTCATATATATACGTAATTGTTTTGTTTTTATAAACAAAATTTGAATTAGTTAAATTATTTCGTTATTAGGTAAAACTATTCCACGAAGAGAAACACTGTACTACACTATACAGAATCCGAATCTAACAATACCTCGTTGCTATGGCAACGCACTCTCGTAACGAGCGATGAAAACTGTAAGAACGCAGGTATAAACGCAAAATTCGATGAAATACGATCGATAAACTACATTCTAACGATAAAAATTATAATTTTCATTCCTTTCCTTGGAGAATGCTACAAAAATCGCTCCGATATTACAATTCTAAGATATTTTAATGCGCGATGGAAGATTACCCTGCACGATGGATTTCAGATTTCCCATGCGAATCAAATGGGAAGGATAGTGCTCCTGGAATCGAACCCGGGACCATCAATCTTCTTAACAGAAACTATCCTCGGGAGAACTCGGTCCCAAGTTTCAAGAGATTTCCACCAGGTGTCATGAAAATCGGTCTATTGGGTCGAAGGTTAATAGGGGTGACAGAAAGACAGACAGACACAACGTCGTAACCATTAGATTTTCTATGCGTTCTTCACACTAAGTGAACGCATTAAGGGGAGTTCGCTTCCGTCCGTCCGAATTTTTAAACCCGGGAAACCGCTGGACGAATTTTGTTGAAATTCGGTATTGAGGAGTTTTAGTATAATTTGTCGACCGATTTCGGTTTTGCTTAAAATCGGACGATACTTATGACCGATTTCGCATGAAGACCTACACGTATTTTACAACGCACATCCGTTACAACCCGGAAATCGCTAGGAAGTTTTTTGATGAAATTTGGTATTGAGGAATTTTACTGAAATTGGTCGACCGATTCCAATTTTGGTTTAAATCGAACGATACTAAAGACCACTTGAAATGAAAGCCTACATGTAGGGATGCGAAAAAAGTATCGATACTTTACTCATATCGGTAATTTCCTTTCGATACCAAGTACTTTTCTACTCGATTCTTTTCTTTCGATTTTCTAGTGATATCGGTACTTTGGGTACGATACTTTTGTGGTATCGATACTTTTCATTCGACATAACGTATGAGTAAGGTATCGATACTTTCGTTTCGATTTCGTATCCTTAGATACGAAAAAGTATCGATGCTTTACTCACATCGGTAATTTCCTTTCGATACCAAGTACTTTTGCACTCGATTCTTTTCATTCGATTTTCTAGTGACATCGGTACTTCCGGCAAGATACTTTTGTGGCATCGATACTTTTCATTCGATACATCATGTGATCACGGTATCGATACTTTCGTTTCGATATCGTATCTCTACCTACATGCATGTTTCACAACGTACCACACTGGGCGTATTTTGAGGAAATTTAGGTCTTGGTAAAAATTGTCGATTCCAAAGAACGCACTTGGAAACTGTTTATTCCGTCATGGGGTACACCTTCCACACTTGTTCCATTCTGGAAAGTGGGCTAAAAATTGGCAAGGTTGATGCTAATTATTACAATTATTTCACATCTGGATTACTGATTATAGAATTGTATCTACACTGCATAAATTAATACAGAGTAAATAACCAAGGGCGGAGATATTTGAGATTCGCATATTTGACAGAGATTTGTTTAAAGTTTACAATGCTAATTAACAGAAATATAGAAATTGATGGGATAATGTTATCCGAAGATCCTATGCAGAGAGGCATAAGCCTTAATTTTGGGAAATAATTTCGAAACAGGAAAATAAACCCTGCTATGGCCGGGAATCGAACCCGTGCCTTCCACCTGCCGGCAGGATATTCTGCCACCGAACTGCCGGGCAGGTTGATACCAGCTTGGCAAGCCCGGACGCAACTAAGAAAACCAACCGCTTTCAGAAACAGGAAAAAATTATATGCTACGGTAGTTCAGTGGTAGAATATCCGCCCGGCGAAGGGAAGACCCGGGTTCGATTCCCGATCATAGCAGAATTTTTCCTGTTTCGAAATTGTCACCCAACATAAACGTGGTTACTACTAGAGTATATTAATATCAGTGTAATCTTATGTCCACATACGTGAAGGAAGAGGTTGAAGAGGAGAGAGATGAAGGGAAAATGGAGGATAAGGACTGCAAAAAGAGGGAGAAAGTATGAGAGGGAGAGAGAGATGAAGAAAGGCGGAGAAGAGAGATGAGGTGAGTGATAAAGAAGGCAGGGAAGAATACAAAATAAGGAAGAAAGATGTTAAGAACGAAAGAGGTTAGAAGAATAGAGAGGGAGAATCCGATATGAACGAAGCGAGAAAAAGAGATATAATTGAAAGAGAAAAATTAACAGGAAGAAATAATAAAGGAAAAGAGGAAGAGAGAATAGAAAAATCTGATGACTTTCTCCATAACTGTGATATTTTTAATAATTCCAAATAGGTTACATAGTAATATATATACATATGTATATATATATATATATATATATATATATATATATATATATATAACAACTTACGGAAAAGGAAAGGTAAAATGAATATATGGATGTCAACAAGGTGTTGGGATGAGGAAACCCAGTGAGCACTCACCAATCAGACGACTTCAGGTTGGCGAGGCCCCGGGGATGTCGAAGCGACACACGGAAAATAACACAAAACACAGAAACATCACAAACTTAAAGCTTTCGGAACTACTCCTTCTTCAGCTACAGAGAGAGAACTGTTGACATCCATATATATATATATATAAAAGGTGTTGGGATGAGGAAACCCAGTGAACACTCACCAATCAGACGACTTCAGGTTGGCGAGGCCCCGGGGATGTCGAAGCGACACACGTAAAAGAACACTAAAACACAGAAACATCACAAACGTAGAAGCTTTCGGAACTACTCCTTCATCAGCTACAGAGAGAGAAATGTGACATCCCCGGGGTCTCGCCAACCTGAAGTCGTCTGATTGGTGAGTGTTCACTGGGTTTCCTCATCCCAACACCATGTTGACATCCATATATATATATACATATATATATATATATATATATATATATATATATATATATATATATATATTAAGGAAATGCGAGGTAATTTGAACAATTTACTAATAACAGAAATAAACTGAAAACGTAGACTTCTGATATTGGATATAGCCAGGAAGCTCCAACAATTAAGAAAATAAAAAGGGGCAGTGTGTTTGTAATAGTCGCCGGTAGGTTGTGTAGGTGGCAGCTAAAAAATAAATTAGCATTAAAAATGTCTCTTCGACAACGCATCATATGGGAAAACGTTTCAGACAAAGTTTGTAGAACATTAAAATTACCTGCAACTTTTGTTCCGGTGCATTTTTAAATTTATCGAATATTAAAGCAAATGATTTTTAGAAACGGATTTGTTAAGAGTAAACATCCGCTTCCGTTTGACCGAATTTCATGAAAAACTATAAGCAGCACTTCTTCCTTTAACGAAAATGTGAAATATAATATTTCACGCTGATCTTATCAATGTGTTTTGAGTTAAGAGCGCGCGCAACATCCGGGTGGCAGACATCATCGAGAAAATAGTCCAAACTCAGTGGACACTAAAACATGTGTTTCCGTTGAAATCTCGAATTCGATTTTTTCATGAAAACGATACTTTCTTCGATACTTCGTACCTATATGCAGAGAGTGGTAAAAAGGATAAATGAAGAAAGAGGGATGAGAGAACAGAGGAAAAGTGATAAATGTAGAGAAAGAGAGAGAGAGGAAGAGAGAGATAAACGTAAAGGAAGAAAAGAGAATGGGGAAGAGGAAGAGTTATGAAGTTAAGAGAGGAGTAAGGAGAAGATGAAAGGTGGTGAAGGAAATAGGTAAAAAAGGCAGAGAATAATAGAAAAGGAATAAGGGTGTGAAAGAGAGAGAGAGAGGGAGAGAGGAGAGAATGATAAAGATAAGAGAAAGATAGAGAGACGAAGAAAGGTGGAGAATGGAACGGAAAGAAACGAGGAGAGAAAGAGATGGTGAGGAAGTGAAACAAGACGACAGGCAGATCGAGAGGAAAAATATATAGGGGGATTATAAGAGAGGGAAGAAATGAGAGAAATAGTAAAAGAAGGGGATTGGGAGAATGATGAAAGAGAGTGAGAAAGGGAGAGAGAGAGAGAGAGAAAAAAAGGATATTGGAGAGGGAGGTATGGAGTGAGTGGGAGAGAGTAAGGGAGGGAGAGAATGAGAGAGAAGGTTAGGGAGAAGGTTGGAGAGAGAATTTGGATAGAGAAGAATGGAGAGAAAGAGAAGAGGAAGACAGACGGACGGAAAGGGGATGGAGAGAGAATGATGGAGAGAAAGGATGGAGAGAGAAGGCTGGAGAGAGATGTATAGTGAAGAAGAGAAAGGGGGAGAGAGAGGATGGAGAGAGAATGATGGAGAAAGAAGAATGGAGAGAGAAGGCTGGAGAGAGAGCTGTATAGTGAAGAAGAGAATAAGGAAGAGAGGAGAAAGACAAGAATGGAGAGAGAAAAATGGAGAGAGAAGGTTGGAGAGAGCTGTATAGTGAAGAAGAGAAAGGGGGAGAGAGAGGATGGAGAGAGAATGATGGAGAAAGAAGAATGGAGAGAGAAGGCTGGAGAGAGAGCTGTATAGTGAAGAAGAGAATAAGGAAGAGAGGAGGAAGACAAGAATGGAGAGAGAGAAATCGAGAGAGAAGGTTGGAGAGAGCTGTATAGTGAAGAAGAGAAAGGGGGAGAGAGAGGATGGAGAGAGAATGATGGAGAAAGAAGAATGGAGAGAGAAGGCTGGAGAGAGAGCTTTATAGTGAAGAAGAGAGTAAGGAAGAGAGGAGGAAGACAAGAATGGAGAGAGAAAAATGGAGAGAGAAGGTTGGAGAGAGCTGTATAGTGAAGAAGAGAATAAGGGAGATAGGAGGAAGACAGAAGGATGGAGAGAGAAGGCTGGAGAGAGAGAGAGCTGTATAGTGAAGAAGAGAATAAGGAAGAGAGGAGGAAGACAAGAATGGAGAGAGAAAAATGGAGAGAGAAGGTTGGAGAGAGAGCTGTATAGTGAAGAAGAGAATAAGGAAGAGAGGAGGAAGACAAGAATGGAGAGAGAAAAATGGAGAGAGAAGGCTGGAGAGAGAGCTGTATAGTGAAGAAGAGAATAAGGGAGGAGATAGGAGGAAGACAGAAGGATGGAGAGAGAAGGATTGAGAGATGTATAGATAAGGACGAGAAAGAGGGAGACAGAAGGACGGAGAGAGAAATATGTAGAGAGAAAGATGTACAGAGGATGGAGAGAGAAAGATTGAGAGAGATGTATAGAGAAGAAGGGAGAGAAAGAAAGAGAGATTTGATGGAGACAGAGGAATGGAGAGAGAAAGATTGAGAAGAATGGAGAGAGAGAGAGATGGATAGAGATGAAGGGAGAGAGAAGGTGGGAGAGAGAACGATGGATAGAGAAGGAAGAGAGTGAGAGGGAGAGAGTGGAGGGAGACAGAAGGATGGAGAGAGAGAGATTGAGAGAGAAGAATGGAGAGAGAGAGAGATGGATATAGATGAAGGAGGAGAGAAGGTGGGAGAGGGAGAGAGAACGATGGATAGAGAAGGGAGAGAGAGGGAGAGAGAAGTAGAGAAGGAGAGAGAAGTAGAGGAGAGAGAGGGAGAGATTGAGAGGGGGAATAGTGAGAGGGATAGAGAGGAAGGAGACGGAAGGATGGAGAGAGAAAGATGAAGAGAGGATGGAGAGAGAGAGATGGATAAATAAGAAGGGAGAGAGACGGGAAAGAGAGAGAGAGAGGGAAAGAGAAGGAGGGAGAGATCACTGGAGGGAGACAGTGACACTCTATCACCCGATCTGTTCCTTAATCCATTCCAACACCTTATCACTTTCAAACGTTGACTTCGCAGGCATCCGGCGAGGAATGTTAATTAAACGGAGGAATTGGAGAGGGGTGAGGGGGTGAGAGATTGAGGGAGAGGGGAGGGGGTGGAAGGAGAGAGAGAGGGGGGAGGTAATGAGTAAGGAATTGAGAGGGTGGTTTGATGGGAGATGTGGGTGGAGAAAGTTATATTGATGAGCTTAGATCGATGTGACGAGAGACAGGAGGAAGTGGGAAAAGGGAGATGGAGTGAGGGGGAGGGAGGGAGAGAGGAGGAGGGACTGTGGGAGAGAGATGGAGAGATAAAGAAACTGCAGGAGAAATCGAAAAACAGAGGGAAATTAGGATAATGCGCAGTATACCGTAAATAATAGACTGATTTGGGCAACACATGACTTTCTCCATATTTATATGGCAAATTACATGTTGTTAGCTCTAGGATCGCTGTCAATATTTACTTCCGGTTAACAATTAAGAAAAGAAAAAGGAGCGTTACTAAGACGTAACTAATGGTCAATTGTTAACAATAGTCGTAGGTAGGTAGCGTGGTTGTGGCAGCTAAAAATATAAGATATCTATTAAACAATGCAATATATGGAAAAATATATCAAACAAAAGTTGTAGAAAATTAAATTTCCTACAACTTTTATCCCAATATATTTTTACATGTATCAAATACAAAAGCAAATATTTCAAAATAACGGATAAGTGACAAGAGTAAACACCCACTTCCGGTTGACCGATTTTTACCAAAAACTAATCAGATCTTTTATCTTTTATAAATATGTTAAATATAAAATTTCGTGTTGACCTGATTAATAGTTTTTGAGTTAGAGCGCCCACAAAAATCTATCACATACAGACAGACACAGACATCATCGAGAAAATAGTCAAAACGTGTTCAGGGGACCTTAAAACGTGCATTTCCGTTGAAATCTCGAATTCGATTTTTTTCATGAAAACGATACTTTCTCTATACTTCGTATATATGGAGAAAGTAAAAATAGCGGTAAGAAATAACAAGAAGACCCAAATCAGGTTAACCAAAGTTGACGTCCTGAATTGATTACTTAACAATCCGATAAAGTACGGTTATACAAAGTTATACAAAGAACTTATAGAACATTCGATCAGATTTTACCAATATTTCGGAATGTCGGAACCAAAAAGTTTCTTTCTACTTCCCTCCTCGGGTTGGGTTAAGTGGTTGGGAGTTGGATTCTTTCTACTTTCCTCCTCGGGTTGGGTTAAGTGGTTGAGAGTTGGATTCTTTCTACTTACCTCCTTGGGTTGGGTTAAGTGGTTGGGAGTTGGATTCTTTCTACTTTCCTCCTCGGATTGGGTTAAGTGGTTGGGAGTTGGATTCTTTCTACTTACCTCCTCGGGTTGGATTAAGTGGTTGGGAGTTGGATTCTTTCTACTTTCCTTCTCGGGTTGGGTTAAGTGGTTGAGAGTTGGATTCTTTCTACTTACCTCCTCGGGTTGGGGGTTGGATTCTTTCTACTTTCCTCCCCGGGTTGAGTTAAGTGGTTGGGAGTTGGATTCTTTCTACTTTTCTCCTCGGGTTGGGTTAAGTGGTTGGGAGTTGGATTCTTTCTACTTTCCTCCTCGGGTTGGGTTAAGTGGTTGGGAGTTGGATTCTTTCTACTTTCCTCCTCGGATTGGGTTAAGTGGTTGGGAGTTGGATTCTTTCTACTTACCTCCTCGGGTTGGGTTAAGTAGGTTGGGAGTTGGATTCGTTTTTATTTTCCTCCCCGGGTTTGGCTAAGTGGTTAGAGGTTGGCAAAATGCCAAAAACAAACAAAAATTTCGAAGAACCGGGCGAATAACGCGCAAGATCCAAACATTCTCACGAATAAAATATAGCGCGACGAACCGATTGCCATAGAATTCGGAAATTAGGGATAGTAATCGTAATTTCGCGGAAAATCAGACACATTCTGCGAAACTCGTGGAATTAATTATCTAATACACATGGCCTCCGCTTGGCTCGAGCGCCGTTGCCCTGGAGATCGCGTAAGGTTTATTTACGAGTTCAAATATTGGCGTATGGTGATTTCTTTTAGATGGAAGCGTCGTGCGAACACCGACAACTCCTGCCGTGTGCGGGAAACGGATATTTGCGATCCATACAGAAACATGATGCTCCCGACGGAACCATCTATGCCCGCTTCCTAAATAATTATTTCGAATTAAATGCGGAGCCGCAATTTTACTCGCGAGTCGTGGGTGTTTGCATGCTGCAAGCGTTTAAAAATAATCGCCACGCTCCAAGAACTAAACTCGTAAACAAACCAACGCGTCATCATTTGAAATACACAGAGCCCGTTTAAATAAGATGATAGTTTTCGTTCGCCGAGAAATTAGGGCATCCATCGATAACTATAATAATAAGACAAAATAGCCTATATTTTACGTCGAAATTTACGTGAAAATCGGGATATTTTTTTGTGTTAGGATTACGGCGTCGTAATCCGTGCCTTTTGGTACGTATCCGGATAAAGAATTGATTTATAATCATCGCGTCATCATATGCACGCGTCGTCGGTTGAAATCATATGGATTATAATGCAATCCAAGCATTAAATCAATGCTCTTGAAGTATGGAAAATCAATTCCAATTGAAAGGCATTGGAATCGTTGCCATGGCAGTTCGTTGCCATGCCAATCAATATTTTTCCAATTGTCGAAAACCGAAAAACTTTTCGCAATTTTACGAATAAAACGAATTTTTTTACGCAAATTCAGCACGGATATGGATTTTTGTCTTCAAAGGAGAAAAAAAAATTCAATTCCTTCATCTGCGGTACGCTGCATGTCACGACTTTGTATATCGATCGTAAATAATTTAAAAGAGAAATTTTATACAGCCCTGCATAGTTTTAAACGATTTTTTTATGGGTTTTTAAAATTGGACGCTTGGGTCAAAAAACACCCCCTTAATCTTAACATTTTCTGTAATTTCAGATTTATTCTCGAGTTTGTACGCAATGACCTATATTCATAACAAATTTAAGCTCTGTAGCGCTTATAAAAATACCTTAGGTTTTATATATATATATATATATATATATATATATATATATATATATATATATATATATATATATATATATATATATATAGGCAGCTATTTATAATGATATCGGCATTAATAGCTTTAAATCACGCCGGTTGAGTTACACTTTGTGTGTGTATTTACTAGAACTAGAGTATACCTAATCCGAATCCAACAATAGTCGTCGCCATGGCAACACTCACGTAATGATTGATGAAAACTTCAAAAACGTCAGTATTTACGCTAAATTTGAGGAATTACGATAGATAATCGAAATTCTACAATAAAAATTAGAATCTTTATTCATTTCCCCCAAAGAACAGTACAAATACCGTTCCGATGTTACAATTCTAAGATATTTTAATGTGCGATAGAAGATTACCCCGCGCTATGGATTCCACAGATTTCCCACGTAAATCAAACGGGAAGAGTTAGTTCCCGGAATCGAACCCGGGACTTTCAATCATCGCAACAAAAGTTATCCTCGGGAGCTAGGCCCAACTAGCAAGAGATTTCCGCCAAGTGTCATGTTAATCTCTCTTTTGGTTCAGAGGTTTACAGGAGCGGACAGACGGGCACAGCGACGAAACTATAAGCCCGTTTCCATTCTAGAATGTTGGCTGAAAATACGCGATATAAATACATTTACTAGTACACACGCATATATTTACATATATGCACACGTATCTATTATCATTCGCGGTCGGTCTGTGAATATGTCAGACAGAAGCTTTTTTTTCGATTTCATTGGTTGACACCCAGCCAATGAGAGATCAGGAGGTCGTTTTAAAGAAATACGTCCGTTTTAGATACGTTACCCGTTTACTGATGGCGTGCGATTTTGCGAATAATATTAAGCGAGAGAACGACGCGGAATTTTTACATTTAATACGGATAAAGGTATGAAATTGACTTTGGTGTCGTAAAAATTTTTTAAATCCCGTCGGAAATCGCCCGAAAATTATTTTTTGAACCGTTTTTTCTGGGAATTTCGCGTGCCAATCGATGTCATCACGTCAATAAAAATTGGTCAGGGTCTAGTTATGCGTTTTTATCCCTTCTATGCAAAAACTAGATAAATAAAGAACGCTTTATGCTCCGGCCGTGTCCATTCGTCCATCCGGATGTTTCATCTCAGGAACTGCTGGGAGGATGTTGATGAAATTTAGTATTTATGACATGGGGATAAAGAAACAAAGGAAATTATAGAAATGGTTGGCGTAGCCTAATCTGGAGTGCCACTTTACTGGTGACAAAAAATTAACTTTTCTTTATGTATCGTAAAATACCTATATCTATACTATAAATAAAGAAAACTCATATTTGCGTGCAAAAAATTACTACATTGCTATCCACAACCAGTAAATAAACAAATTGCTTCGTTGCTATCCAAAACCAGTAAACAAACAAATTGCTTCGTTGCTATCCACAACCAGTAAACAAACAAATTACTTCGTTGCTATCCACAACCAGTAAATTAACAAATTACTTCGTTGGTATCAACAACCAGTAAATTAACAAATTACTTCGTTGCTATCCACAACCAGTAAACTAACAAATTACTTCGTTGCTATCCACAACCAGTAAACTAACAAATTACTTCGTTGGTATCCACAACCAGTAAATTAACAAATTACTTCGTTACTATCCACAACCAGTAAACTAACAAATTACTTCGTTGCTATCCCCAACCAGCAAATAAACAAATTTCTTCGTTGCTATCCACAACCAGTAAATAAACAAATTACTTCGTTGCTATCCACAACCAGTAAATAAACAAATTACTTCGTTGGTATCCACAACCAGTAAATAAACAAATTACTACGCTGCTATCCACGACCAGTAAATAAACAAATTACTTCGTTGCTATCCAATACCAGTAAATAAACAAATCACTTCGTTGCTATCCAAAACCAGTAAATAAACAAATTACTTCGTTGCTATCCAAAACCGGCAAATAATCAAATTACTACGTCGCTATCCACAACCAGTAAATAAACAAATATTAATAGAATTTTGAAATACTGTTAATATCAGTGGAATCCCTCCTCCACATAAGTTAGTGCTCAAAAAAAAAGCTGTTGAGTCGTACTTATGAGAAACCTTAATCCAACTCTCGGTTTATGTAATGTAACTCAATTCAAAGGTTCTGGAAATGCATCCTTCAAATGAATTAATCAAAAGCTGAAATCCTTGGTGGAGCATTCGATGGAAATATTGTTTTGATTCCTGGAATTATTTCGATGTCTTTGGATTCGGGTCTTCCTTTTGCGCTAAAAACGAAGGCAATTCCTCCTTAGACCAGCCCCTTGCAATTATAACAATAAATAAAACTCAAGGCCAAAATCACACAAATGTTTCGATTCGTTTGAAAGAAGGCGTCATCTCTCACGGCCAATTGATTATATGTTGCAATGTAACGCGTTACTAGGGATACGAAAAAGTATCGATACGTTACTCATATCGGTAATTTACTTTCGATACCAAGTACTTTTGTACTCGATTCTTTTCTTTTGATTTTCTAGTGATATCGGTAATTTCGGTCCGATACTTTTGCGGTATCGATACTTTTCATTCGACATAACATATGAGTAAGGTATCGATACTTTACTCACATCGGTAATTTCCTTTCGATACCAAGTACTTTTGTACTCGATTCTTTTCTTTTGATTTTCTAGTGATATCGGTAATTTCGGTCCGATACTTTTGCGGTATCGATACTTTTCATTCGACATAACATACGAGTCAGGTATCGATACTTTCGTTTCGATTTCGTATCCTTAGTAGGGATACGAAAAAGTATCGATACTTTACTCACATCGGTAATTTCCTTTCGATACCAAGTACTTTTCTACTCGATTCTTTTCTTTCGATTTTCTAGAGATATCGGTACTTTCGGTCCGATACTTTTGTGGTATCGATACTTTTCATTCGATGCATCATATGATTACGGTATCGATACTTTCGTTTCGATATCGTATCCCTACGCGTTACTAATCGACAAAACCTCAAAATATTCTGTAAACGATCTAATAATTCACGTAAACTTCGAAAATATTGTCTATAAAGAGATATTCAATAATCAGTAACCAATTTTTGTAACTTAACAAAGAATAAAGATTAAACGTTTTTTTTTAAATCATCTCCTCCAACCATAACATGCGTTATTGCCATAGTTACTTATAACAGAAAAGCGTTCAAACGACTTAGTAGAATTTGTAAAATACCGTGCGTTTTGTTCAGTACATTTTCATCGAAGCCGATTTCAAGAGAATTGAAGGAGAAAGTCTTAATTCAATTTTAACTTGGAAATTTTTCCCGCGTTTTTTAATTGTCGTCGTCAACGGAAACAGTCTCCGTGACGACCGAAGTAAACAGTCTCTGCCGTAAATGCCTAATTACATCTAATTTCTTTCGCGCGCGCGCGCGGCATTTGTTGAATAATATGAAATGGACGATCTACGACGCATATGTGAACTTAAACACCTTTTTTAATTCACGTATGCACGGCGTTTGTAATTGAAAATAAACGCGTAATTTACGACGAAGGGACAAACGTGGACATAAAGATTGTATTAACTAGCGTAGTTGCCAGTCAGATATGAAGAGTATGCGAGAATTATGTGTTGAATTTAAGGCACCATGCTATGCGTTCGTATATATTACGCGTATACGGGTTGGGACAAAAATTGATTCTCGAAGTTTAACAATGACTTGGTCGGCAAGGAACCATCCCGTTTTAAAAGCCCATATTTTCCCAAAATATGTGATTTAAACGTTTAATATGAGATATTTCGAACGGTAGGGCGAAAAAAGACGAATATAATAAGAAACCTCGTTCATTTTCCAAAAGCAAAGTTTAAATTTGAAGATCGTACGTCAATTGTTTCTAATTTAAATTTACAAAAGAATAAAAGCCAGCGCTTTTAAAAAGTAGCTTTTTACGTGTTATCTTAAGGGAAATGGTGATCGCTCCCCTACTGGAGTCGAACCCGGGTCTTATTTTCGTGTTTTTTTTCGCCATTTAATTTTCACATCTGAACCAAACATTCTTAAGAAATTTCAACCTTCCACCCAATCGGGAAGTATGCTAAAAACGCGTTAAAAAGTGCCATTGATGACGCCGGCGTATAGTTTACGCGCGTACGAACTCACATTCGAAATTATATATAGGAGGATACTTATTCGAGTGAGGTGTGCATCAAGTAATTGTTGACTGTTATATTAATTGCAACCGAAAACTCGAAAACTCCTAGGCGTCACTACTGGAGTATCATATTTCAGTTCTTAGACAATACTGAGCCATTAATAATATTTTTTATTAACGTGAATGCATAATTCGTACTGAACGCCCCTGTCTCGCGCGTATGAACGCATAATGCGTGCATCTTTACTCTCTTGTTTACAGAATTGTTTGATGGTTTTAATTTGCCTAGCAACGGGGAAGTTCCCTAGTGCATGTGTTATTGCCTAGGGTTACGTAATCATATATGGAGGACGAACGAAACGGAAGTAAGGACACAGAAGGAAAAGAATGACAGAGGTTTTGGAGATTAAGGTGGATAGACACGTATATGGGAACAGACAGTGAGGAGAGAGGAGGAGGGAGGGAGGGAGAGTGAGGGAGGGAGGAGGGAGAAAAGGGGGGGGGTGGAAGTACGAGCTGGCGAGGACGAGAGGTACTTGGATGCAAGTGTTGTCAAATTTATTCGCACCCTTCCTCCCTCTCTCTTTGTCTCTCTCCCCCCTCTCCCTCCCTCTATCTCTCCCCCCCCCCCTCCCTCCTCCCATTCCACACACTCCCACGCGCTCCCTCCCACACCATCTGGTGTCGGTTTCACACACTACAAATTCACGACGGAAAACTCAACCTTAAAAAACAGTTTTCTCCCCTCTCTCTCTCTCTTTCTCTCTCTCTCTCTCTCTCTCTCTCCTTCCCTTCCTACCCCTCCCCCCTATCACTCCATATCTCTCTATCTCTTCCTCTCTCTCGCATCCTCTCTTCCTCTCTCTCCCGCTCTCTGTATCCATTTCTATTTATGTATCTTGTTTTCCTCTCCATCTTCCTCTAGTTTCATATTTTTCTTCTTCCTCTCCCTGTTTTTCTCTTCTTTCTCTCCCTATCCATGTCTCTTTCTTTCTTCCTTCTCTTTCTCTTCCTGTCTCGTCTACTGCTTCCTCTTCCCAATTCCTCTCCCTCATTTCCCTTAATTCATCTATCTCCTCTTCTTCTCTCTCCCTCTCTCTCTCTGATCTTCCCTTCCTCTCTTCCCTCTTTCATTCTTCCACTCTTTATATATATATATATATATATATATATATATATATATATATTTCTCTCTATCTATATTGTTTTATTATATATCTTCCTCTCTCTCTTCATCTCTCTCTCTTTCCGCCTCTCTTCCTCTTTCTCTCACACTCTCTTTCCTCTTCCGTTACCTATATCCTCTCTCTATATCTTCCTTTCTCTCCCTCTCTCTCTTCATGACTTTCTTTCTTCTCCTCTCCTTGTTTCTTCCTCTCGTTTCTCCGTCCCATTTGCTCTTTCTCCCTACCCCTCAGATTTCTCTCTATTAATTCTTCTCTTTCGCCTCTCCTTTCTCTCTCTTTCATTCTGCCTTTCTGCTTCCTACATGAACGAAGTATAGAGAAAGTATTGTTTTCGTGAATTTGAGATTTCAACGGAAATACACGTTTTTAGGGTCCCCTGAACACGTTTTGACTATTTTCTCGATGTCGTCTGTATGTGACATTTTTGTGGGCGCTCTAACTCAAGAACTGTTAATCAGGCCAACGCCAAATTTTGTATTTAACATTTTTATAAAAGTCAAAACAGCTGATTAGTTTTTGGTAAAAATCGGTCGACCGGAAGTGGTTGTTTACTTTTGTCACTGATCCGTTATTTTGAAATATTTGCTTTAATATTTGACAAATGTAAAAATGTACTAGAATAAAAGTTGAAGAGAATTGTATTTTCTACAACCTTTGTTTGATACGTTTTTCCATATAATGCATTGTTTAAGAGATATCTTATATTTTTAGCTGCCACCACCACGCCACCTACCAAAGACTATTGTCAACAATTGACGCTTAGTTACGTCTTAGTAACGCTTCTTTTTCTTTTCTTGATTTTCTACCGGAAGTAAATATTGACAACAATCCCAGAGCTAACAACATGTAATTTGCCATATAAATGTGGTGCCCTCTTCTTCCTTCCTCCTCACTCCCTTCCTGTCCCTTATACACTTTTCTCTCTGTCCCAATTTCTCTTTCTTGCTTTCATTAACGTTTCTCTCTATTCTCTTCATTCACTCATCCTTCTCCTCACGTCTTCTTTCTCTTCATCTATATCTTACAATTTCTCTTTCTTTCTTTTATGCGTTCCAATTTTCAAGTCTAGAACTCTTAATTAGTAATTTTAATGTGTGAATGATTAACGCTCTACGTTCAAATGTATTCCTTCTCCCAAATAACGAAACGGATGTTGTTTACGTTGGTTGCTATGGATATCATTTCCTCTTACTTCCTTCTCTCTCTCTCTCATATCTAAAGCATTCAAAACACCCATGAGGTTTGAAATGACAACAATAGGTTTTCGAGGCTTGACAACGTAAATGGTTGGCTAGGCAGCATCCCATCGAAATGGCAAGATTTCACCAAAATATGCGAATTAAAGGTTTAACATTTCGAACAACGGGCGAAAAAATACAAACAGAACAAGGAACTTGATAACTTTTTGAAAAAGCGGTTTCAATCCGAATATCAAAGGCTAATTTTTTCTAACTTAGATCTTAAAAATAAAAAACCTGCATAAAAACGGAGTTTTAAATTGTACCCTCCTCAAACGGGTTGACATTTTATTTGAGTAGTGCTGCCATCTATGGGTGAACCAGATAAATGCGGGTCAGTAGTGTAAAATATTATATTAGCGTAATTGCCCGTCAAAAATTTGTTATGCAAGAATAAATTATTAACTTAATATATAATTTATTTACAGCAAACAGGCAGGAGCGGCAAAAATAGAACTGGAAAATGAGGAAAACATTGAAGAAGACAACTTGGGACCAAGTATTATGGAGAGTGAAGTAGAAAAGGCGATAGTGGAACTAAAGAAGGGGAAAGCCACTGGCAGCGATGGAATACCGGCTGAGATACTTAAAGTCATAGGATCAGAAGGACTAAAAGCGATCACGAAATTAATTAATAAGATTTACGACACGGGAGAGTGGCCTCAGGATTTCCTAGAAGTAACAATGATCCCTCTAAAGAAGAAGCCAAAAGCAATGCAGTGTAAAGATTACAGAACTATAAGCCTTCTGTCACACACATCGAAGATCATCACGAGGATTCTTAATAAAAGGCTGGAGAAAAAGGCAGAAGAAATAATAGGGGAAGATCAATTCGGTTTCAGAAAAGGACGAGGAACTAGAGATGCTATAGGAGTAGTTAGAATCATATCAGAAAGGGCAATAGAATACAGTCAAGATATCTGCGCATGTTTCGTAGACTGGCAGAAGGCCTTTGATAGAGTAAATTGGGTAAAGTTGATGAAGATATTAAAGGATATAGGTGTAGACTGGAAAGACAGGAGACTGATTAGGAATCTATATGAGAATCAAGTTGTAAAGGTCAGGTTTGAGAATGTGGACACCTGCGGAATATATATCGGTAGAGGAGTAAGACAAGGCTGCTGCCTATCGCCAACCCTATTCAATATATATGGAGAAAGTCTAATGCAAGAAGCTTTAGAAGGCACAGGGGATTTCAAAATTGGAGGAAGGATTTTAAGAACAGTAAAATACGCAGATGATCAAGTACTTCTAGCAAGAAAGGAAGAGGAGCTACAAAAAATGATAAATAGACTAGTGATAACGGGTAGAAAATACGGTATGGAAATAAATACAGAAAAATCCAAGGTCATTCGAATATCGGGTAAAGAAGAGAATCTGAACATAACTATTGGGGGAAAGCCATTAGAACAAGTTTCAGAATATAAATACCTTGGAAGTATCATAACACGAGAGGCAAAATGTACGGATGAGATCAAAACTAGAATAGGAAAAGCAAAAGCGGCTTTCAGGAGAAAGAAACAACTACTTACAGGGAATATAAGGGAAGATATCCGCAAGAAGTTGATAAAATGCTACGTATGGAGTATAGCATTGTATGGGGCAGAAACATGGACGCTAAGGAAAAATGACATCAAATACTTGGAAAGCTTTGAAATGTGGACTTGGAGGAGAATGCTGAAGATAAAATGGACAGATATGATGAAAAACGATGAAGTGCTACGAAGAATAGGAGAGAAGCGAATGATTATACAGACTAATATCAGAAAGAGGAAGGCTAACTGGGTTGGACATTACCTGAGGAGAGAGAGTATGATTAAAGACGTGTTAGAAGGAAAACTAGATGGGAAAAGGGAAAGAGGCAGGAAAAGGTTTCAGCTGATAGACGATTTGAAAGGGAAAGAGAGTTATCAAGATATGAAGAGGACAGCGGAAAATAGGAGTGTATGGAGAACCAGGTTTAACCATGAATAATCACGGACCTGTCTACGGACAGACTACCTATGATGATGATAATTTATTTAAATATTTCAAAGAAACCGTCCTTTGTAGGGACAAAAATGTAAACAAATAAAATTCAACTAATTGAGTGTTTCTGAATATGAAAAATTTTTTGGGTATATATAGGTTGTGTGTAGGGATACGATATCCAAACGAAAGTATCGATACCGTAATAATATGACGTATCGAATGAAAAGTATCGATACCGTAATCATATGACGTATCGAATGAAAAGTATCGATGCCACAAAAGTATCGGACCCAAACTACCGATATCACTAGAAAATCGAAAGAAAATAATCGAGTAGAAAAGTACTTGGTATCGAAAGGAAATTACCGATGTGAGTAAAGTATCGATACTTTTTTCGTATCTATGGATACGAAATCGAAACGAAAGTATCGATACCTTACTCATATGTTATGCCGAATGAAAAGTATCGATACCACAAAAGTATCGGACCGAAAGTACCGATATCACTAGAAAATCGAAAAAAAAGAATCGAGTGCAAGAGTACCGATATGAGTAGAGTATCGATACTTTTTTCGTATCCCTACCTGCAAGTCGAATAGTCGATGTTTACGTGTTGTCTTACGGGGAACGCAAATAATCTCCTGGAATAGAACCCTAGGGATTTTTCTTAATTTTTCTTCCTTCGCAGTATTTTTATAACCGAATAGATCATTTGTGCCGAATTTCAGGTTTAATCCGAGTATTTGATCGAATTATTAGCGTCAAGTCAAACCGTAGCCTTCTGATATTGGATATAGCCACCAAGCTCCAACAATTAAGGAAATAAAAAGGAGCGTTGCTAAGAAGTAACTAAGCGTAAAGTGTTTACAATATTCGCCGGTAGGTGGCGTGGCGGTGACTGCTAAAATTTTCTAAATATCTCTTAAACAATGCATTATATGGGAAAATGTTTCAAACGAATATTGTAGAGAATTAAATTACCTAGAATATTTACTCCAACATGTTTAATATAATTAAATATAAGAGGAAAGGAGCGTTACTAAGGCGTAACTAAGCGTAAAGTGTTTACAATATTCGCCGGTAGGTGGCGTGGCGGTGACTGCTAAAATTTTCTAAATATCTCTTAAACAATGCATTATATGGGAAAATGTTTCAAACGAATATTGTAGAGAATTAAATTACCTAGAATATTTACTCCAACATGTTTAATATAATTAAATATAAGAGGAAAGGAGCGTTACTAAGGCGTAACTAAGCGTAAAGTGTTTACAATATTCGCCGGTAGGTGGCGTGGCGGTGACTGCTAAAATTTTCTAAATATCTCTTAAACATTATTGTAGAGAATTAAATTACCTAAAATATTTACTCCAACATGTTTAATATAATTAAATATAAAAGGAAAGGAGCGTTACTAAGACGTAACTAGGCGTAAAGTGTTTACAATATTCGCCGGTAGGTGGCGTGGCGGTGACTGCTAAAATTTTCTAAATATCTCTTAAAATATGCATTATATGGGAAAATGTTTCAAACAAATATTGTAGAGAATTAAATTACCTAAAATATTTACTCCAACATGTTTAATATAATTAAATATTGAAGTAATTATTTCAGATAAAGTATACGTGACAACGGTAAACACCCACTTACAATTCGGCCTCTTTTTTCTAAAATGTAATTAGTTCTTCAATTCCTTATAAATGTGTTAAATACGGAATTTTAAGATGATCAGGTTATTAGTTTTTGAGTTAGAACACCCACAAAATTCCGGTCAGAGACGCACACAGACGCACACAGACGTACACACACGCACTCACAGACATCATCGAGAAAGTACGTGTTCAGGGAACCTAAAAACATGTATTTCCGTTAAAATCTCAAATTCGATTTTTTTCATGAAAACAATACTTTCCCTATACTATATGGAGAAAGTAATATGAAACTGCCTTTATAAAATTTTGCCCATCGTCCTTTCATCGTGGCTTCGCGGGCCGCATTGGAGTGCTATCGGGGATCTCATATGGCCCTCGGGGACTTCTGATGTAGACTCTTCTGTTTATCTAGTAATAACAGTTCGCAGAACATGTGAATTGAACGATATTCGAATTAAACTCTACTAGAATAGATCTGCATTCGAATCAAGCGAAATTCGAATTAAACTTTATTCGAACTAAATCGAAATTCTAATTTAACCCTATTCGAGTTGAGCGATGCTTGAGTTAAACAATATTAGAAAAATGCATTGGAATTAAACGACATTTGAATCAAATCTTATTAGCATTGATTGAAATTCGAATCAAACGCCATCGAATTAAGCGGGATTGTAATTAAAAAATTTCGAATTAAAGAGAGATTCGAATAAAAGATTATTCGAACTAGGAGAAATTAGAATCAAAAATAATTATAATTTAAGCGAGATTCTTATTAGGTGATATTCTAATTGATCGACAGATTAATTAAACTATATTAGAATAAAACTGTATTTGTATTAAACGATATTCGAAATCGCATCAAACCTTTTATTCGAATTGGCCGAGATTTGAATGAAAATGTATTGGAATATGAGCGAGCTAGCAATTAAACGATATCCAGTCTCAACTGCATTAGAAGAAAACCGTTATGATTAAACGATATTCGAAATACGGGAGATTCGAATTAAACGTAATTCGAAATACACGATATTCGAATTAAACGTTATTCGAACTACACGATATTCGAATTGAAGATAATCGAATTGGTGACGCCTAATTTCTTTCGACTTTCGTAGATTACCCGAAATCAATCGCATACGACCTGCGGATTTAAGCAGAAAAGGAAATCATTCCTGGTTTTCGTCGTTCGGATGAGGAGGAAGGCAGAGGAATAATGAAAAGACTATCGCCGATCGCGGAGCGATGTGCGGTGACGTCACATCTCCGGCGTCCCGCGCATGCGCAAACGCGCAGAAAGGATGTAAAGAGAGAGAGAGTGAGAAAGTGAGGGCAGAAGATGGTTCACAGACAGGGGGGAAAGTGTGTGAAGCGACGGGATGGTTTAAATGGAGGGGGGGAGAGAGGGAGATGGAGGGAGGGAGGTGGAATTGGGGACAAAACAAGAGAATGGCTCTATAAAGAGCAGCCGGCACTTGGAGTCATTATAACAGAAGAGGGGGGGAGAGGGAGAGATTAGAGAGAGAGAGAGTGGGGGAGGGAAAAGGGGAGGCGAAAAAGATGAGCCGTAGAAGAAGAGGAGAGAGAGAGAGAGAATAGATGAAAATAGTAAAGTGATCAAGTAATAATGAGAAAAGAGAGAGAGATTAACGGCTAGGAAGAGAATTTGAGAAAAAGAATAAAGAAAGAGGTAAGGGAGATGAAGAGGAGAGAAAGGAAGATGGGATATAGAATGAGAAACGAATAAATAGGTAGAGTTAATGGTGAAATGAAAAAGGGAGGGAGAGAGAAAGATGTGCGAAAGAGGAAGGGATGAAGATAGACAGGGAGAGAGAAAGATGAAAGAGGGAGATAAAGAGGAAAAGAAAAAGGAAGGAATAGGGAGAGAGAGAGGAATGGAGAAAGAGGAAGAGAGAGAAGGAGAGGGAAAGATGAAAGAGGGAGATAAAGAGGAAAAGAAAAAGGAAGGAATAGGGAGAGAGAGAGAGGAAGGGAGAAAGAGGAAGAGAGACAAGGAGAGAGAAAGATGAAAGAGGGAGATAAAGAGGAAAAGAAAAAGGAAGGAATAGGGAGAGAGAGAGAGAGAGGAAGGGAGAAATAAAGGGAGAAATAAAGACAGGGAGGGGGATAGACGGAAAAGGAATGGATAGATGAAAATAAATAGGAAGAGAAATGAAAGAAAAAAAGAGGAAATGAGAGCAAGAGGGAGAGGGAAAGAAGAAGTGAGAGGAATTATGAGAGAAGGCGAGAAGGGGGAATACGGAGGGAGAAATAAGAAATGAGTGGAGAGGGAAAGAAAGGAGAGGATGAAAGAGAATGCATGAGAGAGAGGAAGAGAGAGAGAGAGGAGGATGCAACGAAAACGAGAAAGAGGAAGATAGAAATAATGGGAAAGATAAAGAGGAAGAGGAAGTGGAAGAGAAAGAGGAATAGAAAGAGGAATAGAAAGAGGGAGAGAAATAAAGAGAGAAATAAAGAGAGAAAGAGGAAGAGAAAGATGAAAGAAAGAGGAAGAGAAAGAGGGAGAGAAAGAGGAAGAGAAAGAGGGAGAGAAAGAGGGAGAGAAAGAGGGAGAGAAAGAAAGAGAGAAAGATGAAAGAAAGGGGAATAGAAAGAAGAAGAGAAAGAGGAAGAGAAAGAGGAAGAGAAAGAGGAAGAGAAAGAGGAAGAGGAAGAGGAAGGGAAAGAGGAAGAGAAAGAGGAAGAGAAAGAGGAATAGAAAGAGGAATAGAAAGAGGAATAAAAAGAGGGAGAGAAATAAAGAGAGAAATAAAGAGAGAAATAGGAAGAGAAAGATGAAAGAAAGAGGAAGAGAAAGAGGAAGAGAAAGAGGAAGAGAAAGAGGAAGAGAAAGAGGAAGAGAAAGAGGAATAGAAAGAGGAATAGAAAGAGGAATAGAAAGAGGAATAAAAAGAGGGAGAGAAATAAAGAGAGAAATAAAGAGAGAAATAGGAAGAGAAAGATGAAAGAAAGAGGAAGAGAAAGAGGAAGAGAAAGAGGAATAGAAAGAGGAATAAAAAGAGGGAGAGAAATAAAGAGAGAAATAAAGAGAGAAAGAGGAAGAGAAAGATGAAAGAAAGAGGAAGAGAAAGAGGAAGAGGAAGAGAAAGAGGAAGAGAAAGAGGAAGAGAAAGAGGAAGAGAAAGAGGAAGAGAAAGAGGAAGAGAAAGAGGAAGAGAAAGAGGAAGAGAAAGAGGAAGAGAAAGAGGAATAGAAAGAGGAATAAAAAGAGGGAGAGAAATAAAGAGAGAAATAAAGAGAGAAAGATGAAAGAAAGATGAAAGAAAGAGGAAGAGAAAGAGGGAGAGAAAGAGGGAGAGAAAGAGGAAGAGAAAGAGGGAGAGAAAGAGGAAGAGAAAGAGGAAGAGAAAGAGGAAGAGAAAGAGGAAGAGAAAGAGGAATAGAAAGAGGAATAAAAAGAGGGAGAGAAATAAAGAGAGAAATAAAGAGAGAAAGAGGAAGAGAAAGATGAAAGAAAGAGGAAGAGAAAGAGGGAGAGAAAGAGGGAGAGAAATAAAGAGAGAAATAGGAAGAGAAAGATGAAAGAAAGAGGAAGAGAAAGAGGAAGGGAAAGAGGAAGAGAAAGAGGAAGAGAAAGAGGGAGAGAATGGGAATTAAAAAGATGGGAGAAAGAGGAAATATGCCGAAGGATAGCTCTTGTAGAAGAGAGTGAGAGAGAGAAGAAAATGTCCAAGGGCGGAAAAGTATAAAATCGGAAGGTTAACAAAAGGAAGGAAGAATAAATTCAGAAAAAGATGAGAGAAAGAGAATAGAGGGATAAAGAGAGGGGGTAGAGCGACGAATAGATAGATAGATAAATATACGACTTTATCTGGGCGATATTGAGACCAAGATGCCTCTTATTCCATCTAACCTAGTGTCAAATTACAAACAGGAAGACAGTAACAAAGAAAAAAATATAGAACAAAAGCTTACGTAAAATTAATTACTATACATAAATGCAATGCCAAGTTATCATTTGTGCAGATGAAAAGAGGTGGAGATTTCTTGTTTGTGGAGAAAAAAATGGAAAATTAAGGTACTAGTAAAAACCCTGCTTCAGGAAAACACCCACTCAAGGAGAGGTGTGAAAAACGAAATACACACAAACACAGTTTTACGTAAATACTAAAAAAAACACACAGGTGCTCATTAAGACCTACGTATACATATGCAGATATTTAAATGCTGTCGACGACCTATAATGAAAAGTAATTCCTTGGCAGTTTAGGATAATGAAAGGGAAAGAATATGTTTTTGGTACAATTCTTTGAAGGTACATAGAGTCGAAGAGTACTTTATTTCGGGTGGGAGGCTATTCCATAATCTGCATGCTGTGGCATTGAAGGGTCTGTTGTAGTCGTCTGTTCTGTGGTTGCGGAGTCGGAGGTTTGTGGCATCCTCTAGTGTTACATTTATGAATAGTGTAAAACGTGATAACCTCTGCTGACAGACATTTGTGGGATGTGTGTCTTAAGGATTTGGTATAACAACGAAAGAAGATGCAATTTTCCAGGCGATACAAGGTTTAGCCAAGAGAGTTTTAAAAAATATTCCGAAATATGGTCTGACTTCTTAAGATTAAAGATGAATCGTATGCAGGAATTGTGGGTACGCTGGAGCTTAAGGGTTTGATAGGTCTTGATAATACAAGGTCACAGTAGTCGGGACCTGGAACGGCTAAAGAGGTGACCAACTATATTTTTAGGAATGAGAACAGAATATTATGAGATACTGAGATAGAAAAATAGAGAGAGAGACAGATATACGTCCTTATTAGGGCGAGATTGAGACTGGGAAGTCTATTTTTTCAGAGAATGAGAGAGGGAGAAGAGATAGATAGATAGAAATAGATATACGTCTTTATTAGGGCGAGATTGGGACTGGGAAGTCTATTTTTTCAGAGAAAGAGAGAGGGAGAACAGATAGATAAATATACGTCTTTATTAAGGCGAGATTGAGACTGGGAAGTCTATTTTTTCAGAGAATGAGAGAGGGAGAATAGATAGATAGATAGAAATTGATATACGTCTTTATTAGGGCGAGATTGAGACTAAGCAGTCTCCTCTTCCATCTAACCCATTGACAATTACATACGATTAGATAGTAACAAGCAATAAAATTAAACTAAAAGGTTACATAAAATGAAGAGCAATATAAAATACAATGAAATGCATAGGAAAGTATAGGGTTTAAAAAAAAAGATGGGTAATTGTTGTTGCTGCGGGGAAAAACTAGGGAAGATAATGTACTATTCCCTAGGAAAAACCCCACTGCAGGAAAACACCCACACAAGAAGGGGAGTGTGAAAAACCTACGAAACCTACTTATAGCAATATCTAAAGATTTAGAGGGTCTTGAAAGGTGAATACATATAGTTAAATACTTAAAAATGATGCACACATAAACACAGTTATACATAAAGCATGAAAAATATATATAAAAGAATGAAATAAGATAAATCATATGAATACGCACTGAAACATACATACATATAATATACACACACAATATAATAATATACATACGTAAGAAAATGAGAGAGAGGAAGAGAGAAAAGAAGAGAGTGGGAGGGAGAATGGAAGAGATAAAGACGGAAAGAGAACGAGAGGGAGAGAAAGACTACGAGGGAGAGGTAGAGATAAAGGAAGGGGGTGAGTGAGAAAGAGGAAGAGAGAGAGAGAGAGGGGAAGGGAGAAATGAATAGATAAGAAGGAAGCGATGAAAATTATTTCATTTCGAAATTTTCGATTTTTCCTGTCGGTTGTACGCAATTCACCTATCGACCTGACAGATTTAAGGTCCCTATTCCTTATAGAAGTACCTAAACATTCATATCATCCTGTGCAAGAAAAAGCTTTACGCGATAATTTCATCCCATGACGAGAACAAACATTCTTTATTCGATTCCTTTTCCAATGTTGTAATCGCTTATTCATTTTTCGAATGAAAAAATACATCAATTACGCAAAAAGTGGTTGCCAAGGATTTGTTTATTTTCGTCGCTACAACAAAAAGCAACCTAAATAAATCCTACGTTCATTAAAAAAAAATAAAATAAAATTTACATTAAAACTACTGAATCCCGATGAGGAAATACGTTAAATTTCCATGCACGCGCTGCGTCTCATAAGAGAAAATAAATACTAATAATAGCTAAAGAAAATAAAAATGCATATATAAATCAGCGTAGTTTTGACTTCGTAAATATTTTAAATATATAAATCGGCACCCTTTAAACAAAAATTTCAACTCGCTGATGGTTTCAACTAAATACTAAAACATTGACGAAAGAATATATAACAGTTATAACGTTGCAACAGCTCTTTTATTTTAACGAATGACAAAATGCGTCAATTAATGCGCTACTAAAATATTATGCAAAAGAGCCAGGTTTCTATGTTTTTGTTTGATTTCGTTGCTACAACAAACCGTCGGGCCAGGAAATAATATACAGAATAAGGCTTTTATGTATAGTTTATTCGTGTACGGCATGAGAAAAGCGGGGAATTAATAAAATCGCAGGCGCTATAGGTAAAACCAAAGTGATAACGTTCTGGCGTTTGTCTCCCTAGCGACAAGTCTTGAGTGGCGAGAGAAGAGTTTCACGAGTTGGGCTTTTGAGTGATCTTATATATATATATGACGTTGGATCCTGTCTAAAGAGATGGAGAGGAGATGGAAGGAGGTGAAACTGGGGCGGGTGAAAGCTAGCAGTCATCTGTTTTGAGGATTCCCTTGACTGATTGGCCTCCTGAGTGGACATGAGGCAATCCATCAATCCAATGCTATATAACAAAGCCACTCGTCAGAGCAGGAAACCTTTAAGGAAAAAAATGTGGAGGGGGTGGGGAGGTCATCCTATTTCTTTCTCCTTTCCTCTGTCTCTCCTTTACTCTTCTCTCTCTCTCTCTCTCACTTCCTCTTTCCCTCTGTTTCGCATACTTGCGGGTCATCTTAGGGTCAAATGTATGACTTTTGTTTCGCTTTACCGTTCATGTTGTATATATATTTATTCTTATCTTCTTCTCTCTTTCTCCTCCACTCATTCTCTATCTATTCATCCTCCACTGCTCTCTATTTCTCCTACTCTTTCTATCTTACTCTTTCTCTCACTTTATCCTTCTCTCTCGTTCTTTTTCTATGTCTTCATCTCCCACTCTTCCTCTCTCTCTTACTCTCTCTCTCTCTTCATCTTACACTCCTCTTTTCCTCTCCCCTTTTCTGTCCTACCCTTTCTCTCTTAATCTCTTTCCCTCTCTCTACATCTCCCACTTTCTCTCTCTCTCTCTCTCTCTCTCTCTCTCTCTCTCTCTCTCTCTCTCCTCTCTCTCTCTCTCTCCTCTCTCTCTCTCTCTCTCTCTCTCTCTCTCTCTCTCTCTCTCTCTCTCTCTCTCTCTCTCTCTCTCTCTCTTAATCTCTTTCTCTCATCTTCCCTTTCTGCATCTTCCATTTCTTCTCTCTTCCTCTCTCTCTCTATACATCTCCAATTCTTCCTCTTCCTATCTTTCTTCCTCTCCTAGTCATTCTTTATGCTTCTCTTTTTCTCTTCCTGTCTCTCTTTTCCATCTTTCTCTTCCTCTATGCATCATCTTCCATCTCTCTTTTATCTTGCATTGCCTTTCCTTCCTCCTCTCTCTTATTATTTCTCCCCCACTATTTCCCATCGTAATCCGTTCTTTGTACCTTTCTCTTCATCTCTCACTCACTTTCTCTATCTCTTCATTTACCTTTCTCTTTCTCTATTCCTTTCTATCTCTCTCTTCCTCTCCATGACTCTATATTCATCTCCATATCTATCTTAATTTATCTCTCTCTTCCTCCATCTTTCCCTCTTTATCTTCCTCCCTGTGTTTCCTCTTTTTACTTACTTTCTCATATACGCGGTATATTGAGAAAGTATTGTTATCTTGAAAAAATCCGACTTCGAGATTTTGATGGAAATACACGTTTTAGGTGTCCCTGAGTCCGTAAAAGTGGTTTTCGCCATGCCGTCTGTCTGTCGGTGTGTTCGCCGATCTAAGGGTCCAAACGCGTACAATAAACCGAATGATATTTCGTATTTCCGCAAAATAACATCCTTTGCAGACACTATTTTCATAAAAATGATATTGCGCAAAAATTAAGGATAGTTTATTCTTGTTGAATAATTAATTTACTCAAAAATAGCTCCAGAGATTTTGATTTAAGTCACACCAAATAATAATACGTAAGCCAAGCATCACTTGAACACTATATGTGTCGTCCAGTGACATTACAATGCACGCTGAGATACCTTACCTAAGCCTTATGACGCCACTTTTTCGCAGCGATCCATTCAAACTCTTACTACAGGCTTACGGTTAAATTAAATCGAACGGTATCTCATATTTATGCATAACATCATTCATAAAAGAAATTCTGAAGAGATGAACGATAATGCGCAACAATTAAGGGTACTTTATTCTTGGATATTTTGAAACAAAATTCGATTTACTCAAAAATGGCTTTAAGGATTTCTTTTTGAATGCATCCAAGCGTGCAGTCTGATGTCACAAATAATACTAACATATGTGTCCCAAAAAAGCTATTATGTATAGTCCAGTGGAAATATTCCTGTACAAGACGCTCAGCGCACGCGTCACGAGGGGAGGGGGATTCCCTTGTCTAAAATTCCGCGCTGTTCTGTTAACGCCACGCCTAACTCAAAAACTATTAATCAGGTCAACGCAAAATTCTATATTTAACATTTTAATAAAGGTCACAAGAACTGATTAGTTTTTGGTAAAAATCGGTCCAAGGGAAGTGGGTGTTTACTCTTGTCACTTATCCGTTATTTCGAAATATTTGCTTTAATATTTGATAAATGTAAAAACATACTGGAATAAAAGTTATAGGAAATTTTATTTTCTACATTTTTTGTTTGATACATTTTTCCATATAATGCATCGTTTAAGAGATATCTTATATTTTTTAGCTGCCACCACCACGCCACCTACCGAAGACTCTTGTTAACAATTGTCGCTTAGTTACGTCTTAGTAACGCTCCTTTTTCCTTTCTTAATTGTCAACCGGAAGTAAATACTGACAACGATCCCAGAGCTAACAACATGTAATTCGCCACATAAATATGGAGAAAGTCATGTGTTGCCCAAGACAGTTTATTTTCTTTTGCGCTCTACAGCTTCCTTTCTCTCTCCATTTCTCTTTTTTTTATTTCTCTCTCTTCTTCCTTACCTTCTTCATCCCTCTTCCGCTTTCTACCTAATTCTTCTCCCTTCCTCTCGCTTTATTCCTCGCTGTCTTACCATCTATTTCTCCCTCTCTTCATCTCGTTTTCTCTCTCGTAATCTCCCGTTGTCTTTCTATCTTGCTACTTCTACCTCTTCATCTTTTTCTCTTTTTATCACCCTCTCTCCCTTCGTCTCCATTTCTCTTTCTGTCTCCCCCTCTCTCTCTCTCTTTCCCTTTATCAATTATCTCTCTGGCGTTCTCTTTCTCCTTTTTTCTTCCTCTTCCTCTCTTTCTCATTTCTTATTTCTCAGTGCTCTTACATTCCTTGTCATCCATCTTCGTTCCTCTCTCTCTCTCACACTTCCACTTTTTCCCTCGTTTTATCCCTAGCTCCATTCTTCTCTTCCTCTTTCGTTCTTTTCGTCCATCTCTTTGTCAATTTCTCTCTCTCTCTCTCTAACTTACTTATTACTTTCTCCATATATACGAAGCATAGAGAAAGTATTGTTTTCATGAAAAAAATCGAATTCGAGATTTCAACGGAAGTACTTGTTTCCTGGTCCCCTTGAACACGTTTTGACTATTTTCTCGATGATGTCTGTGGGTGTGTATGTAAGTCAGTCTATCCGTCTGTATGTGATAGATTTTTGTGGGCGCTCTAACTCAAAAACTATTAATCAGGTCAACGCAACATTTTATATTTAACATTTTAATAAAAGTCAGAAGAACTGATTAGTTTTTGGTAAAAATCGGCCAATCGGAAGTGGGTGTTTACTCTTGTCACTTATCCGTTATTTCGAAATATATACTTTAATATTCGATGAATGTAAAAATGTATTGGAATAAAAGTTGTAGGAGATTTTATTTTCTACAATCTTTGTTTGATACATTTTTCTATATAAAGCATTTTTTAAGAGATATCTTTTATTTTTAGCTGCAACCACCACGCCAGCTACCGAAGACTATTGTTAACAATTGACGCTTAGTTACCTCTTAGTAACGATCCTTTTTCTTTTCTAAAATGTTGGAGCTTTGTGGTTATATCCAATATCAGTTGCAAAGTCTTAAAATTTTCTCGCAGTTTCTTAAATATTTATTATTATGCAACCTCTTTGGAATTTTAAAAAAGTATTACAGGCATGGAGAAGGTCATGTGGTGTCCACATATCAGATTTTATGCACTAAACTATGCTATCCATTGGATGTTCAAAGAATTCATTCGCAGGATAAAGTGATTTGTCAGCGAGCCTGCTGTGAATAACTGTTACGTGCGGTAGAAGCGTCCGCCGTTGCTCTTTTGTTTCTTCTTTTTGCGATTGATGTCGCTAGTGTCGGGCACCGTGTATAAGGCCGCGGCTCTACGGCCGGGGGGGGAGTCGGAAGTTCATGTATTGGCGGTCAGACGTGGGTCTTTGGCTACGGATTCCGAGTGCAGGCGGAATTACTCCCCATCCCCTCCATTTCCTTATTTATCTCTACCTCATTCCTCCTTTTTCTTTTACCTGCACTGGTAAGCGGGTCTCCTTCCTACGCCGGCGAATCCCTCACCGCCGCCCCTGAAGTGCCGGCGGACGTTACATCTGGCGCCCAGCGTGGGGCCCGGTACCGGTAACCGGGAGGAGACCGAGAATTTTGAGTTACTTCTACTCCGTTCGGAAGGTATGTCCGTTTCGTTAAGTTGTGAGTATTGTTGGTTTGACCTCAATCCCTTGTTTCACCCTCCCGTGGTCCACCCTTGATTCCTTTAGTGAATTATTATTATTTATTAAACACAAACATGAATATCCCAATTACATGTGTTGTAATAAAATAATACAATAAAATATATAAATACAAAACACGTATACCTAAGCAGTCATACACAAATAGGCGTTCAATACATATAAATAAGCAACTCGTAACATTATAATTCACGTGCGCTAGTCAAAGTTATAATTTTTTATATTTTTCTTTTAAATACAGGACGTGAGTCATTAAAAATATCCATTATATCGCACTTTGGACCTTCAACATTGAAGAGCCGAACAATTCTAGGTATTATTGAGTCTCTGTAAATATTTACTCTCGAATATGGGTCATAAAGGAGTGGGGTGTGGCGAGACCTACGCAGCGGGGCATTTTAAGCCCACTAGTGAGACTAATGCATCACAGTCAATATTGCTGTTAAGAAGGTTTCGGAGAAACACCACGTCTATGACCTTCCTCCTATCGCTCAGTGACATTAGATTAAAGTGTCCACAGAGAAAATGATAGTTCTCTTTAATGTAGGTCATCTTCCCCTTGTAGCAGAGCCACCGGATAAAACGTCTTTGCACTTTTTCAACGGCGTCTATATTAACCTGCTTTGCAGGATTCCGTATCACACTCGCATACTCCAGCACTGGTCAAACAAGTGTGCAGAAAGTGTTCACAACAGTTGGGAGAGAAGAATTTTCAACAGAGTTTCGTTTAATGAAACCTAACAATCTAAATGCCGTCGAACAAATGGATCTAACATGGTCACTGAAATTGAGTTTAGTGTCCCTGAAGGACCTCAGGGGGAGAAGAATAGAACCCTGGTCGTGGGTGAATGAGTTGAGTAAGGCTGAAGCGGAATCTCACTGCCTCAGATTTGGCCTGTGCGCGGAAGGCACGCTAGATCAATTGAGAACGAGACTTCGGGAGTATTGCAAGGAAAGCGATGTCTTGATGCCGACGGAAGAAACCAAATGCGGATCAAGTGTACTAGAGGAGCTTTTGCGCAAACTAGTCGACTCGACCGCCTTGGATGCGGGAAAATGCCGTAATATGTGGGAGTTGGCTAAACACGCGAGTCAGAAAGTGCTAGCTTTCTCGGGAGAAGAGAATCAGGGTGTCATTTCCTTCTTAGAGCGATGTGACAATTTTCAATCATCGAATGCCGTTTCTGACGGGGTCATGTTGCGGTTGTTTCCTGATTTGCTAATAGGAAAAGCTGAGCGATGGTACCGCGCGAAAAAGGAATTGAACTCGACCTACGCCCAACTTAAAGAAGCGCTTAGGGAAGCTTACCAGCCGTTTAATTACGATATAAGATTGAAAAAGGATCTGTTCGCGAGAACGCAAGGTATAGGCGAACGAATAAACGATTATATGGTCTGGTGTCCGCGCCGATTCTTTCGTGTCCTCGTTTCAACCTCATTACTTCGTCTCCATTTTCTGTTCAATGCGATTGGCGGCGAAGAGCACGTTGTTGCTTACTACTCCCGTGCTCTCTCTCTCTCTCTCTTGCGGAAAGGAACTACAGCACAACGGAGCGTGAATGCCTAGCGGTTCTGTTTGCTATCAATAAATTTAAGCCCTATCTCGAGGGGTATCATTTCACCGTGGTCACGGACCATGCCTCTCTTAAGCGGTTGCTCGAGTTCAATAATCCGCAGTGTAGGCTAGCGAGATGGGTGTCGCAATTACAGCAATTCGACTGTGAGATAGTCCATCGAAAAGGGGGATGCCATGTCGTGCCAGACGCGCTCTCGAGGGTAGGGGCTATAGATGATGTCCACGGATTTGACGCGGCAGCAAATGATGACCCGCGGTATTTCGGCCTGCGCGAGAAGGTAGTGGCAGATCCGGAAGAGTATCCGGGGATTCGCGTTGAAGAGGGACGGCTCTATGTGAAAGGTGGCACTAGGAGAGATGCCGTCAAGTGGAAACTAATGGTTCCTGCGGGCACGAGACCAGGACTATTAGAAGCGAATCATACATGTCCTAGAGCAGGGGTGTGCAAACTTTTCATGCCGCGCCCCAAATTTTGTCCCCACTAGCTTGGCTAGTTTCGTCCCAACCAAGAAAACATCCGCGTTCAGAAACGAGAAAATTGATCTACGATATTTCAGTGGTAGAATGTCCGCTCGGCAATTGGAACACCCGGGTTCGATTACCGGTCATAGCAGACTTCTTTTCTCGTTTCAAAATTATTCTTTCCTTATCTAATTTCATTTAATTTCATTACCACTCTCTTTGTTCATCTCTATTCTTGTCTTCTTTTACGCTATTTATCTATCTTTATATCTATCTATCTGTCTGTCTGTCTGTCCGTTCTTCTGTCTGTCTATTAGTCCGCCCGTCTGTCTGTCTGTTTATCCCTCTCGCCTCTCTTTTGCTTTTTTCTCTTCCTCTCTGCGTCTTCCCCTCCACATTTCTCTCCCTATCTCGTTTATCATTTCACTTTCCCCCCCTCGCCATTTCTTCTTTCCTCTCTCTTCTCTCTGTCTTGCTATTTTTCCTATTCCTATCTTTCTGTCGCTTTATTCCTCTGCCTACCTCTCTTTTATCTCTTTCTTCCTCTCTCTTCATCTCCACAATTCTTTCTCTTTCTCCATCTCCCATTCTCTTTCTTTCTTCCTCTTTTTAACTCATCATCTTCCTATCTATTTTCTCTCTCTCTTCATCTCTCTCTCTTCCTCCGCGTCTTTTATCTCTTCCTTTCTCGTCCACTCTCTTTCTTCCTACTCTTCCTTTCTCTCACTCTTCCCCTGTTTCGTTTCTTACTCATCCCCCTCTCTTCTTCCATTCATCTTCCACTCTTCTTCTCTCTTCTTCCTTCTCTTTCCCTCTTTCTCTCGCTTTATCACTTGTTTCTTTCCATCTCTTTTTCTCTCTCTCTCTATTCAACTCATTCTTTTCCTCTCTGTATCTTCATCTCCCTCTCTTCCCAGCCCATATCTGTTCTTTCTCGTTAACTAATTTCAGTTTTATCTCTCTCTCTCTCTCTCTCTCTCTTCATTCCTCTCTCTATTCTTCTGTATTTTTGTTCACTCCTCTCTAATTCCCTTTTTCTATTCCTCTTCGTATCTTCCTCACTCTCTCCTTCTCTCTAGCACTCCATTTCTCCTTTCTCCTCTCTTTATCTCCCTATTTAATTTCTTATTTCTCCTTCTCTCTTCATTCGCATAACATCTTCCGTCTTCTCCTTTTCCTCTTCCTCTCTCTCTCTCTCTTTCCCACGCTCTCTTCCCGTCTCTTTTAACCTATATTTCGGAATTGAAATTGACATAGTTTTGTGGTTGTCTGTCTGTCTGTCCGCCCCCCCCCCTTATTTACTTTTGAACCTATAGACCGATTTTCACGAAATTTGGTGGAAATCTCTTGCTACATGGACCAAGCTGCCGAAGATAGCTTTTTCTCGCGAAGATTGAAAGTCCCGGGTTCGATTCCAGGAACTATATCCTTCCCGTTTGATTTACATGAAAAATCTGAAATCCATCGAGCAGGGCAATTTTCTCTCGCACATTAAAATAACTTAGAATTGTAATATCGGAGCGGGATTTGTAATATTCTCCGGGAAAAAGCAATGGAAATTGTAATTGATATCGTAGAATTTTGCTTATCGATTGTATTTCTTACAAGGGAAGGTTCCCAACTTGCACTCACAGATAATTATAACTTTTCTTCCATAGAAAGTGCATGCAAAAAAACTTCAAAATACACTAACGCTAGCTGCTTAGAGCAAAGAGTTGAAAAGTTATGTGTTCATATATATTACTTGCAGGAGATTAAAGCAATAAAGTTTGAATTTATTGCATTACTGAAGGATTTAAACATAGTTAATGGTAGTGAAAGAAATTGTCGCTGAAAAAGTGGTTAATACATACAGTTTCATCACAATATGCACAACGAATGAAGCGATAATTCTCACACATTACACATAGCACTCCAATCAACTACAACAATATACTTTTTACTGTAGTGATATTGTTATTAATAGCAATAATATTCAATGGTATCACAATGAATTTTGAAGTTTTTTTGCTTACACTTTCTATGGAAGAATAGCTATAATTATCTGTTAGTGCGAGTTGGGAACCTTCCCTTGTTAGAATTTCGCGTACATACTGGGGATATTGTTGCCATAGCAACAACTATTGTTGGACTCGTATTCGGTACAAACAGAAATATTTTTCTCGAGGTTTTCAAGTTTTCAGAAACAAAATGGCGTTTACAGCATTTCTCCGTGATATACAGTTCAAGAGATGAAAGTGGAGACGGGCAGACACACAGACTTACAGACATTGAGTAATCCATAACTCGAAACTATATAACTCGAATTTTCCATAACTCGAATTTAAATAATTTTACCGGGCAAAATAGAAATGAGAAAAACTTATTTCCGTAAGTCGAATTGTCTGTAACTCGAATGTATTTTTTCTGTCTCCCTCGAAGTCCGACATATGGAAGTTTCACTGTATATATATAATATAATGCCACGTTTATATCTCATTTATAAATAACCAATTGGAATCTGCAGGGAATGTTCTTATATTAGGCGATATATCAGGATTGCCAGGAGAAGAGAAGAAGCTTAAATAGATACAAATAGTAACTTCCCAAGAGAAAAGGAATTTATTAAATTTCCAAAGCGTACATCCGATTTCTGCTCTTAATCAGATCGGCTGGATAAAATAATACGTATTAACAAAAATAGATGGCGCCAGCTCCGCTCACCACTGAGCGTCCGCTTTCCGCCTTAACCTTCCATCATCGCAGCGACACGCCCCCTTCCAACCCCCCCCCCAACCCCCTACTTATCAAAACACGAAACAAAACACTGCGACGATAACAATAATTTTCGAAAACCTACCGTTTTGAGCCGAGTTTTCGCTTAGGGCACTCTTGCGGCAATATCCAGCACCTGCTGCGAAAACATATGACTAATGAATATATGCGAGATGGCTCCTCCCAGTAGCCAGAAAGGCCTCTACGACCCACCAGGCCCCAAACCTTACCGCTATCCCCCCTTCCCCCTCACCTGCCTCCATGAATCTGATATCTCTATTCCTCTCCATCTCTATCTCCCTTTGTATCTTTCCTCTCCTCTATCTTCTCTCTCTCTCTTCCTCTCTCTCTTCCTGTCCGTCTCTTCCTCTCGTTTTCCTCCTCTCAATGTCTTCCACTCTCTCTTCTTCTGCCTCCTCCTCTGTCTCTTCCTCTCTCTCTCTTTCTCTCTCTTCCTCTCGTTTTCTTCCTCTCTGTCTTCCTCTCTCTCTTCTTCTGTCACTTCCTCTGTCTCTTCCTCTCTCTCTTCTTCTGTCTCTTTTTCTGTCGCTTCCTCTGTCTCTTCCTCTCTCTCTTCCTCTCTCTTTTCCTCTCTCTCTCTTCCTCTCTCTCTCTTCCTCTCTCTCTCTTCCTCTCTCCCTCTTCCTCTCTCTCTCTCTTCTTCTGTCGCTTCCTCTGTCTCTTCCTCTCTTTCTTCCTCTCTCTTCCTCTCTCTCTCTTCCTGTCTGTCTCATCCTCTCTCTCTCTTCTTCTGTCTCTTCCTCTCTCTCATCCTCTGTCTCTTCCTCTCTCTCTCTTCTTCTGTCTCATCCTCTCTCTCTTCCTCTCTCTCTTCCTCTCTCTCTTCCTCTCTCTTTTCCTCTCTCTCTCTTCCTCTCTCTCTCTTCCTATCTCTCTTTTCCTCTCTCTCTCTTCCTCTCTCTCTTCCTCTCCCTCTTCCTCTCTCTCTTCTTCTCTCTCTTCCTCTCTCTCTCTTCTTCTGTCGCTTCCTCTGTCTCTTCCTCTCTTTCTTCCTCTCTCTTCCTCTCTCTCTCTTCCTGTCTGTCTCATCCTCTCTCTCTCTTCTTCTGTCTCTTCCTCTCTCTCTTCTTCTGTTTCATCCTCTCTCTCTTCCTCTCTCTTCCTCTCTCTCTTCCTCTCTCTCTTCCTCTCTCTCTCTTCTTCTGTCTCTTTCTCTCTCTCTTCCTCTCTCTTCCTCTCTATCTTCGTTTTTCTTTCTCCCTCACTTCGTATCTCTTCCTATCTCTCTTACTCTCTTCCTATTACTTTCTCCCCCTCTCTCTTTCTCTCTTCCTTGTTCTTTCTTCTACTTCCCTCGCATTGTATCTCTTCTTCTCTCTTACTCTATCTTCCCCTATATTCCCTTCTTCCTTTGTTCCTTCGTCTGTCTTCCCCTCTCTCTTCCAATTTCTTTCTTCCTCTCTTCCACTCTCTCGCAATCTCTCTTCCTCTTTCTTTCCTTCTCTCTCCCACTCCTTCTTAATCTCTCTTCCTCTTTCTTACTTCATCTCTCTCTTACTCTCTCCCTATATTTTCCTCTATTTCTCTCTCTGTTTCTCTCTTACGGTATCTATTCGCATCTCCCATCCTCTCTCTCTCTTATGTTATGCATGATCCAACAACAATCTCCATATTCATTGTATATATTTCAAGTATATTTCATCTTATTCTGCCTAATTATTGTATTATATTTCTTGGTTTGCATTGCGTTATTACCTATACATGTACTTTTTTATGACGGTATACAACGATGCTGTATATACGAACACTTGCTGTACATACTCCGTTCTATTTAATGTTGTATTACTATATTATAATATGTACACTATCTAGGGTTTTCGCGGGTTTTTCACACCCCCCTTCTCAGTGGGTGTTTTCCTGCGTGGGTTTTACTAGGGAGGACATGCCTGTTTTACCTAGGTTTTCCCCACAATCTCTAATCTGTCTTCAATTTTATATATATATTTTTTTTTACTCTGTATGATTTAGGTATATACTGTTTATGTTATGCGTATTGTATATATATATATATATATATATATATATATCTTACTTTACCATTTTTTATATTTTTTATATTGACGAAGGGTTAAATGTAAGAATGGACCTTATGGTCTAAATTTCGCCCGAATAAAGACGATTATCTATCTATCTATCTATCTATCTCTCTCTCACTCTCTTTCTATCTCTTACTCTATCTCTCTTCTTCTTCTTCCTCTCTCACTTACTCTCTTTCTCTCTTTTTTCTCCTCTCTTACTTACTCTCTTCCTCTCAATTCCTCTCTACCTCTATCACTCTCCCTCTCTTCGCTCTCTTTCTTCCTCTCACTTCCTCGTTCTCTATTCCTCCCTCTTCCTCTCTTCGTCTCTCTTGCTGTCTCTCTCTCTTTCTTACTCTATCTTCCCCTTATATTCTTCGTCTCTATTCCTCTCTTTCATCTTCTCTCTTCCTCTCTTTTTCCTCCTCTTTGACTTCCTCTCTCTCTCTCTTCTTCTGTCTCTTTCTCTCTCTCATCCTCTCTCTCTTCCTTTCTGTCTTCGTTTTTCTTTCTCCCTCACGTCGTATCTCTTCCTATCTCTCTTACTCTCTTCCTATTACTTTCTTCCTCTCTCTCTCTCTTTCTCTCTTTCTCGTTCTTTCTTCCTCTTCTCTCGCATTGTATCTCTTCTTCTCTCTTACTCCATCTTCCTCTATATTCCCTTCTTCCTTTGTTCCTTCGTCTGTCTTCCCCTCTCTCTTCCAATTTCTTTCTTCCTCTCTTCCACTCTCTCGTAATCTCTCTTACTCTTTCTTTCCTTCTCTCTTCCACTTTCTCCCTCCCTTTCTCTCTTAATATATCTTCCTCTCTTTCTTACTCGATCTCTCTCTTACTCTCTCCCTATATTTTCCTCTATTTCTCTCTCTCTGTTCCTCTCTTACGGTATCTATTCGCATCTCCCATCCTCTCCCTCTCTCTCACTCTCTTTTTATCTCTTCTTTCTCCTCTCTTACTTACTCTCTTCCTCTCAATTCCTCTCACTCTCTTTCTATCTCTTACTCTATCTCTCTTCTTCCACTTCCTCTCTCACTTGCTCTCTTTCTCTCTTCTTTCTCCTCTCTTACTTACTCTCTTCCTCTCAATTCCTCTCTACCTCTATCACTCTCCCTCTCTTCGCCCTCTCTCTTCCTCTCACTTCCTCGTTCTCTATTCCTCCCTCTTCCTCTCTTCGTCTCTCTTGCTCTCTCTTACTCTATCTTCCCCTTATATTCCTCGTCTCTCTTCCACTCTTTAATCTTCTCTATTACTCTATCTTACTATCCATTCGCCTCTCTTCCCCTCCCTTTAACCCCCTTCCACTCTTCAAATTTATTTCTTCCTCTCTCTCTCTCACCTTCTCTCTATCTTCCACCCTTTCATAGTCTCTCTTCCTCTTTCTTTCTCTCTTCCTCTCTCTCTCGTACTCTCTTACTCTTCCCTTTTCTCTTCGTTTCTCCCTCCCCCTCTGTTTAACTCTTACTTCATCTGTTCCTTTCTCTCTCTCTTCTACCATCCTCTCTATTCCTCTCTTTTCTCTTTCTCTCCCTCTTTCTATCATCCTCTTCTTCTCTCTTGCTTCCTCCCTCTTTTTCTCTCACTTTCTCCCTATCTTCCTGTCTCTTCCTTTTTCTCTCTCTTCGTCTCTTATTCGTTATTTATTCCTTTTTCCCTTCGCTTCTCTCTTTCTCTGTATTTCCTTTACACTCTTTCTTGCTTCCTCTTTTTCTGTCCATTCCTCTTCTTTTTTCTTTTCTCTCTCTTTCCTTCGCTTTTCCTTTCTGTCTTTTTCTTTCATATCTCTTTTGTCTCTCCTAATTCTTCCTATTCCTTCCTCTCATTCACTCTTTATTCTTCTTCCTTTCTCACGTTCAATATTGCTCTCTCCGGCTCTTTATCTGCTCCTCTGCCTCTTCTCTTCTTTCTCCATATCTCTCTCTATATTCATCCGCGTTTTTTTCGCTTTTCTCCTTCTAAATATTCCACTGTGATTCTCTCGCACAATCTCACTCTTCCTCCCTCTTCCACTTCTACTCCTTCCCTCTCATTCTCTCTTCTCTTCTCTCCCACGCTTCCTATCCCTTTTATTTCTGCCTACCTCTTCCGTTCTTCTCCCCTCTCTCTCTCTCTCCTTCCTATCGTCCCTTTTCTTTCATCTTTCGTCCCGTCTTCCTCTCTCACCTTCACACTTTTCGCATTTTTCGTCTTGTACCTTTTAATCTTCTTACCACTCCAAATATTTATTTTCCTCTTCTTCTAACTGTTCCTTCTCTTTACACCTCTCTTCCCCTATCTTTCTCCGTCTCTTTCTCTCTTCCTTGTTCCATTTTTTTTCGCTATCCACTTTTCTCCTCCTCTCTATTATCCTTTGTTCATATCTTTCGTCCTCTATCTACTCGACTCTCCATAACCTTCTGATACTGTATATATCCACAATGCACCAACAATTAAGACAATAAAAAGGAGCGTTACTAAGCGTCAATTGTTAATAATAGCCGTCGGTAGGTGGCAGCTAAGAATATAAGATATCTCTTAAACAATGCATTATATGGAAAAATGTATCAAACAGGTTGTAGAAATTTAAATTCCCTACAACGTTTATTCCAGTGCATTTTTACATTTATCAAATATTTCAAAATTACGAATAAGTGACAAGAGTAAACACCCACTTTCGGTTGACCGATTTTTACCAAAATCTAAGCAGCTCTTCTTCCTTTACAAAAGATGTCAAATTTAAAATTTCGTGTTGATCTGAATAATAGTTTTTGAGTTAGAGCGCCCACAAATCCATCAACTGATATTAACTGGTATCCGAGTATTGAGTATCCGAGCATTGAGAACAGTCTGCTATTTTGGATAATAGGTATATCCTCGCCTTTAAACGGTATCTGTTATTGGTGGGGCGAAGGTGACGGCTTGGCGGGGAGGGGAAATCCTACCATCACCTCCCACCCCTGTGATGAGTCCTCTTCCCCGTGTCCTGAGAGCACATATTTTGTTTGCTGGCTCAAGTCGCCCCCTCCCTCTCTCAGAATACTTCCGGCGACTCTCCTGGCTAAAACTTGATTCCCGATGAAACCTTCACCTTCTCTCTCCATTGTATCAAATTCTAAATAACAACATCCCTTGTTATCTTTCATCTAATTTTGTCACCATTAATACAGTTCACCATTGCAATACCAGAGGATGTGATAAACTACTAACTCCACTTCATAGAACAGAAATTTACAACAAATCCTTTACTGTCACTGCTTGTAAACTCTGGAATGGCCTTCCAACGTTAATAAAAAACTCTCTATCTCTAAGCACTTTTAAACGCTTGTATTACAAGCATCTTCTCTCACTTCCCATGCATTGAACCACTTTCTATCTTTTCTTTCAGGTTGTCACAAGAATGCGCTTATTAGGCATAAATTTATAATTTTATTTAATTTATTTTTCCTGTATCATAATGACGATGTAATCTCCCAGGCATATCTTACCCTGCAATCCCTGTTCCCCTCTCACCCCCCTCCCTCATATGGATATAAATGTATGTACATATGTTTGTATTTATGAATGTTTTTTTCTCTCTGTTTCTCATATAATTGATTTTTTTTCTTTTCCTTCCCTTGAACTATTTAGGAATTTTCGCGGTTTTTTACACCTCTCTTCTCTTCGTAGGTGTTTTCCGCAGTGGGAATTTTTCTGTGTTAAAACATAACCGATACAAAGTTTTTTATGACCCACAAAACTAACATTCTTTGGTAATGCTCTGTTATCTACTAACAAATATATTAACTTGTAATTAATTTGTATTTTGTTAAAATCTGTATGTATTTAATTCCTCTTATTTTGTAAATATTGTAATTACTTATATGACGAAAGGGTTAAATGTAAGAAGGGACTACATAGTCTCAATTTCGCCCTAATAAAGTCGTTTGTCTGTCTGTCTGTCTACTCTTCATCTGCTCTTCCTTCTCTCTTCATTCCTCTCTTCCTATTTCTCTTCCTTCTGCAATAATCTCCCTCTCAATGTCTTTCCCACCCTTCTCCCTCTCTCCTCATCTATCTTCCTCTCAAATTTCCTTCTCTTCACCCACTCTTCCTTCATTCCTTTCTCTGCCTCTTCTTCATTCAGCGCCATGTCTGTCATTAACTGTTTTGTCCTCTCTCTCTCTCTCTCTTCCTCTCTCTTTTCGTTACTGCTTCTCTTTTCCGACCTATCTATACACTTCATATGAACGTCTTCCTCTCTCAGTAACTTTATCTCTTTACTTCTCTCTGTTTTGCTTTCTCTCATATATATAAATACTTTTCATCATATAACTTTGCACTCTACATCCTTCCCTCTCATCCGTTTTATTAACGCTATCTCTTGCCCACTTTCTCACTTCATCTGCTTGTCCCCCTCTACTTCCCTCGCTCTCTCTCTCTTCCAATCCCTTTCTTTTTCGCTTGTATCTCTTTCTCTTTCCTTTCCTCTCTATCCTTTTTCTTTTATTTCTCTCTTCCTCCCTCTCTTTCCAATTTCCTTCCTCTCAACACTTCTATTTCAACGTTTCCCTCTTTCCCGTTCATCTTCTCTCCCTTTCCCTCTTCCGTTCTCAATTTCCTTTCACCAGACTTATCTCCGTTTCTCCTTTCCTCTCTTCCTTTCTCTCTTCTTATTTTCCTTCTCTCCCTTTTCCCCACTCTTTCTTCATCTAACCCTCCCTCTCTTTCCCTCTTCCCTTCTCCCTCCCTCAACTATTCCTCTCTCTCTCTCTTCCACTCTCATTCTCTATTCCTCTTTTCCATCCTCTCCCTTTATCTTCTTTTTCATCCTATTTTCCTCCCTATATTTCCTTCTTCCTTTCTTCCTTCCTCTCTCTCTCTTCCTCTCTCTCCCTCATCCTCTCTCTTTCTATATTTCTTCCCTTTTCTCTTTCTAATTCTCTTCTCTTTACTATATTCTCCCTCTTCCTCTTAATTCCTGTCTTCCCCTATTCTCTCTCTTTCTCTCTCTTTCCTCTATCTCATGCCCTCTTCCTCACTCCATCCTCTTCTCTACCTCTGTATTCTTCGTTCCCTCTCTCCCTATCCATCCCTCCTTCCTCCCCCTCCCTCCTCCCTCCAACTCCCTCTCGATCTCTCCCCCTCCCTCCAATTTTTTGTCCTTACCCGAGGTTATTGCTTACAGATGTCGCACCCGGACAATGCAACGTGTGTGTGTGTGTGTGTGTGTATGTCTTTGACTACGTAATGTAGATGCGCAGTGGACTACTGCGCATCCGAGGGCATCAGTGGTGTTTAAGGGTTGTCCTGTTCTCTTTTATATCGTGTGTACCGGGACAGAAAGGAGTGAGTGAGATGGAGAAAGAGAGAGGGAGGTAGAGAAAGGGAGGGGGAGAGGGAGGTAAAGAGAGGGAGAGAGAGAGAGAAAGAGAGGGAAGTAGATAGATAGATAAACTTCTTTATTCGGGCGGAATTTAGACCATAAGGTCCACCCTTACATTTAAGAGAGATATGGAGACAGAGTGAGGAATAGAGGGAGTGGGAGATAGGGGGAGAGGGAGAAAGACGGGGAGATAGAGGGGGTGGGGGAAAGTGAGAGAGGGAGTGAGGAAGAGGGAGAAAGAGAGGGAGAAAGAGATAGAAGGAGAGGGAGAGGGAAGAGAGGGAGGAATGGAGAGATAGAGGGAAAGAGGGAGGAATGGAGAGTGAGAGAGGTGGGGAGACAGAGTGAGGGAAAGAGAGGGATAGATTAGGGAGATAAATAGATAGATAAACGTCTTTATTCGGGTGAAATTTAGACCATAAGGTCAACTCTTGCATTTTAGAGAGAGAGGGAGAGAGTGAGGGTAAGAGAGAGTGAGAGAGAGGGGGAGAGGGAGAGAGAGGGAGAGAGATATAGGTAGACGGAGAGAGAGAGAGGAGATAGAGAGAGGGAGAGGAAGAGGTGGGTGAGAAAGAGTGGGAGGGAATTGAAGAGGGAGAGAGAGAGAGAGAGGATGGGAATAATTGTGAGATGAAGTTGTAACATGCGTCTATACATCTGTAAGTTGATCTAAAATTATCTCGGTGAAATCGGATGATGAATTACTGAATACTATTACATATAGCCTTCAGCTATGTTAAAACTTTCAGCTTATATTGTTCCACATATGCGCTAAACATGGTACAAATATGGTGGATATAGAATCAGCTTTTGAGGAGTGATCCATATCATTTTTCCGATCCTTAATTTCAATTTTACAACCATTTCATAATAATAACATGATAGCGGAGCGGAGTGTTACAAATTTTAATTTTTTACTTTCTCCACAGACGAAGAAAATAGAGAAATAATTCTTTTCGTGACAAAAATATCGATTTAGAGATTTCAACGGAAATACGTTTAAGGTCCCCTGAAAACACTTTGACTGTTTTTTCAATGATGCCTGTGTGTGCGTGTGTGTGCCTGTGTGTTTATGTATGTGTGTCTGTGTATTTTTCCGAAATTTCTTGGCTGCTCTTAACTCAAAAACTATAAATCAGGTCAAAGCAAAATTTGATATTTGACGTTTTCATTAAAGGAACATGATTTGATCAGTTGCTTGCAAAAATCAGTCTACCGGAAGTGCTTGCACTTGTTACTTATCCGTTTATATTATATTTGCTTTAACATTTGTTAAAAATTATTGGAAAATAAGGTGTAGGAAACAACCTATGTTCGAAACAATTTCTCATATTGTTTAAGATTATTCAAAAAAAATTTTATCAGAGCCACCTACTGGCGATCTTTGTAAACTCTTTACACTTAGTTACGTCTTAGTAACGCTCCTTTTTATTTATTCTTAATTGCTGGAGCTTTGTGGCTATATCCAACATCAGAAGGCTACTGTTTGAGTATATGGACGTTCTTTGTAAAATATTTAAATTTTTCTCGAGGTTCCGTAAAATATTCATTATCATTTCACCCATTCGGAATTTTTAGAAATATTACAGGTACGGAGGAAGTCGTGTAATGGCCACATCAGATTCTTAAATCATTTAAAATTAAGACGGTATATCTCTTGAACGTGAACAGTTATAAAGGCGAAACATTGAGAATAGATTCGCCGAGTATGCGATTTCACACAGTAAAACAAACAAAGTCGTCTGATATGCTTGCAGAATGCATGCACCCACAGCGTGTATGTAACGAGCTAGATCGTGGGGTAACGCAGTAAGACGGAAGGTCGGTAGAGCTTGAAATTGACGGAAACGCATTTAATTTATTTATTTATTTATTTATTTATTTATTTATTTATTTATTCATTTGCTCAAAAACAGCACAATGCCCCAATTACATTGGAAACAGTAAACAAATATAATACAATAATATACAATATAGTATAGTAAAATGCACTGGTGGTGTAGTGGTTAGCGTGTCGGCTTTCTATTGCAAAGTTCGGGGGTTCAAACCCCTCGAATTGAGGTTTTATTAAAAAAAAAAAACTATCATCAGTGCCTGGCAGTAGGCAGCAGTACTGTCAGTATGGTATAGAGCCGAAAACAAATGATGTTGGTTGGGTCTATATCCAATACAGCTGTAGGCGTGATCAGGACGATTTGAACGGCTACAGTACTGCGATGTGGAAAGCAAGAGGGAAACTACCGCATTACAATCCCTAGTAAAGATTATATGGTTGGACAATATGAGTTCTCTCGAGGTAAAACAATCCGGAGGTAAAATAGTCCCCCAATCGGATCTCCGGGCGGGGACTGCCTTGAGGAAAACATTTGTCGAAAGTAAATTACGAATAGGGACTTGGAACGTAAGAACTATGAGAAAGGCAGGAAAGCTAGAGAACTTGAAAGAAGAAATGAGAAGAAATAGAGTGGACATTATAGGGCTAAGCGAAACTAGATGGGAGGGAGAAGGACAGTTCGACTCGGAAGAATTCACGGTAGTTTATTCTCTAGGAAATAGTGGGGAAAGGGGAGTAGCTCTGGTACTTAGGAAAGATATTATGAAAAGCGTGACCAAGATAATAGCAACGAACGATAGACTGATGGCAATAAAGCTAGAAGCAGTCCCAGTGGACATGCTGATAATCCAGGTATATATGCCAACGTCAGCTCATGACGATGAAGAAATAGATGAAATCTATGAGCAAATTAATGAAATTTACGAAGAAGACGGAAGAGGAAAGGTAAACTGCATAATAATGGGAGATTGGAACAGCATAGTCGGAGAAGGACAGGAAGAAAATGTTGTCGGGCAATACGGACTTGGGAAGAGAAATCGAGGAGGGGAGAAACTCGTAGAATTCTGCATCAATAATGACCTTGTAGTGACTAATACATGGTTCAAAAACCATAAACGAAGGTTATACACATGGAAAAGCCCAGGAGATAGAATGAGATGCCAAATAGATTACATCCTTGTAAAACAAAGATTCAGGAACAGCATAAAGAACGCCAAGGCATTGCAAGGAGCAGACATTGATTCAGATCACAGCCTTCTAATACTTGACGTGAATACAAAGCTCAAACAAATAAGAAAAACGAGAAGAGAAAAACAGACCTGGGACCTAGAAAAACTGAAAGAAAGGCAGGATGTAGTCAGCATGAAGTTGGAAGATAACCTAAGAAAGTTGGAAAACAAACCGAAGACCGTTGATATAGAATGGGATGAAATTAAAACCAGTATCAAGGATACCTTGGATAAAGAGATTGGAAAACAAGAGAAGAAAATCAGAAAACCATGGATCACGAAGGAAATGCTGGAGAAAATGGATGAGAGACGAAAATGGAAAAACGTTAACAGTGAAGAAGGTAGAGCCAACTATAGGCGTATAAACAATGAGTTGAGAAGGGTAACAGATAAAGCTAGAGAAAATTGGATAAAAGGAAAATGCGATGAAATAGAACAGATGGAGAAGTTAGGACGGTACGATATGATGTACGCTAGGGCACTGGAATTAGAAGATAAGAAGTCTAATGGAATTTGTGGTAAAGGAATTATGAATACAGATGGGAAGATAGTCTCAGAAACAAAGGATGTAGCACAGGTATGGGAAGAATACATTAAGGAATTATACAGCAAACAGGCAGGAGCGGCAAAAATAGAACTGGAAAATGAGGAAAACATTGAAGAAGACAACTTGGGACCAAGTATTATGGAGAGCGAAGTAGAAAAGGCGATAGTGGAACTAAAGAAGGGGAAAGCCACTGGCAGCGATGGAATACCGGCTGAGATACTTAAAGTCATAGGATCAGAAGGACTAAAAGCGATCACGAAATTAATTAATAAGATTTACGACACGGGAGAGTGGCCTCAGGATTTCCTAGAAGTAACAATGATCCCTCTAAAGAAGAAGCCAAAAGCAATGCAGTGTAAAGATTACAGAACTATAAGCCTTCTGTCACACACATCGAAGATCATCACGAGGATTCTTAATAAAAGGCTGGAGAAAAAGGCAGAAGAAATAATAGGGGAAGATCAATTCGGTTTCAGAAAAGGACGAGGAACTAGAGATGCTATAGGAGTAGTTAGAATCATATCAGAAAGGGCAATAGAATACAGTCAAGATATCTGCGCATGTTTCGTAGACTGGCAGAAGGCCTTCGATAGAGTAAATTGGGTCAAGTTGATGAAGATATTAAAGGATATAGGTGTAGACTGGAAAGACAGGAGACTGATTAGGAATCTATATGAGAATCAAGTTGTAAAGGTCAGGTTTGAGAATGTGGACACCTGCGGAATAAATATCGGTAGAGGAGTAAGACAAGGCTGCTGCCTATCGCCAACCCTATTCAATATATATGGAGAAAGTCTAATGCAAGAAGCTTTAGAAGGCACAGGGGATTTCAAAATTGGAGGAAGGATTTTAAGAACAGTAAAATACGCAGATGATCAAGTACTTCTAGCAAGAAAGGAAGAGGAGCTACAAAAAATGATAAATAGACTAGTGATAACGGGTAGAAAATACGGTATGGAAATAAATACAGAAAAATCCAAGGTCATTCGAATATCGGGTAAAGAAGAGAATCTGAACATAACTATTGGGGGAAAGCCATTAGAACAAGTTTCAGAATATAAATACCTTGGAAGTATCATAACACGAGAGACAAAATGTACGGATGAGATAAGAACTAGAATAGGAAAAGCAAAAGCGGCTTTCAGGAGAAAGAAACAACTACTTACAGGGAATATAAGGGAAGATATCCGCAAGAAGTTGATAAAATGCTACGTATGGAGTATAGCATTGTATGGGGCAGAAACATGGACGCTAAGGAAAAATGACATCAAATACTTGGAAAGCTTTGAAATGTGGACTTGGAGGAGAATGCTGAAGATAAAATGGACAGATAGGATGAAAAACGATGAAGTGCTACGAAGAATAGGAGAGAAGCGAATGATTATACAGACTATTAGAAAGAGGAAGGCAAACTGGGTTGGACATTACCTGAGGAGAGAGAGTATGATTAAAGACGTGTTAGAAGGAAAACTAGATGGGAAAAGGGAAAGAGGCAGGAAAAGGTTTCAGCTGATAGACGATTTGAAAGGGAAAGAGAGTTATCAAGATATGAAGAGGACAGCGGAAAATAGGAGTATATGGAGAACCAGGTTTAACCATGAATAATCACGGACCTGTCTACGGACAGACTACCTATGATGATGATGATGATAGTATAGTAAGTAATAAAATAACAGCATAAATATGGTACATAGCTTGACATTAAGAGAATAAAAGTTCTGCTAACTGTTTTTGAAGTAATTACCTGAAAATATGTCAATTCGATAACTTTCCGTCGCTCTTCGATCAAATTTTCAGTGATTGCTCGGCGATTACGCCATTAAATGTTAAGCTGTTTTACGTCTGCATTAAAATAACTAATTTGATCCAATAATAGATTATTTTCTTCATTTGGCCAAAGCTGGATAACGAGTGTAGCGCATAAACCCATTCGCACATTTAAATTACTTGGTATCGTCCTGCGAATTCGAGAATTGGACCAAAGAACGCTAAAAAAAAAAGTGAATTATGTTATCCTTCCGTATATTTTGGAATACGCCTCGAATCGCTCCAATAGAAATCCAGTTTTTAACGCGAATGTTTGGCGTATTTTGAAGTGAAAAATCTTCCGTCGTCAAGGTTGCATTGTTGCCGCTTCCGTGCAATTGCGTAATGATGTCAGGGGTTCATATGTATTTGAGAAATTTCGACGCTGTCATGAAGTTTAAATAATATGTTATGTTTGATAGATAATAGGGCGGTGACTAAAACTAGCAAGTATCCAATTATTTATCGGTATTGTGTTAATGAACTGAATTTTATTAAGGTAATTCACGATGTTATTCTGCCGGTATTTATTTATAAACGCAAAACTAATTTTAGTTTCTGGAACATTCGATTAGATAAATTTCCTGGTTAAAGTTTACTTTTTTGGGGCTTTTATTTATTTATCACATTATTATTTATTGACTTCATTAACATCGATGCACAAGAGCGCAATTGTAGCTATTTCGATGCGAATTGACGTCCGAAAGAACATAACTGTTTGATTCGTGGCATTCGTCACTTGAAGGGAAAGTGTGTGTACGCGTTTTCGGATGATAACTGTCGCAAAAACAAGACAAGCATCCATAAGGCTTACACAACTGTTTTTGAAAGATTGAATCAATTCTGTGCCTCGTTTTACCAGATTTGGAGCAGGTAACCGCGATACAACGTTACAACTTACAACTCCTCCTCCAACTGCCCCATGGTTCTGCTCACTCGAGGTCCAAGCGTACCTCCAGGTTCTTGCATGCAAAGAAACACTAGCGGGCAAGCTAACTAACTAGTCTCATTACAACATGTAAAGACCAAGGCCATCAGGAAAGGAAGCTCTCACCTGAGTGCTACGAACGGTGCAAATTTGTTGCGTCTAGAATCAGCTGCTGAGGGATTATCGGTGTTTATTTCCCAACCCCTTAGGTACATTCCTACTCCCATAACTAGAGATGCATGATATCTGTACATGCAAACTTAAATTCGCGTTTTTAAATCAGTTTAACTCAAGCTCGGAGCTCAGGATTGAAACAGTTCTGTAGCTGGGAGAATGAGGTTTACATTTTAATGAAGATAGAATTCAAATTTGGAATTTACGGAGATATTTGTTCTTTAACCCAGAAAGCAAAGGAGGATATTTTCGATTTTATAGGATGGTTTCCTTAGGAAAGATAGCCTTATGAAATGGCCATGTCTGTGTGTGTGTGTCCCCTGCTAACATAATTTGAACCAATGGACCGGTTTTCATGAAACATGCTTTCAGGCTCGATTTGCAAGGGCCCACCTCCGAGCTGCATTTCCTTTGGCGAAGATTGATGTCCCGGGTTCGATTCCAGGAATATTATTTCCCTATATTTTTTACATAGAAAATCCCCAATCCATCGTGCGGAGATGTTTTTCTATAATACGTTAAGATATCTTGCAATTGTGATATCGGAGAGATATTTGTACTGTTCTAAGGGGAAAAGAATGTAGATTCTACTTCTTATCGTAGAATTTTGATAATTGATTTATTTTCTTGAATTTCTACTAAAACTTACCGTTTTTGCGTTTTAAATCGCATGTTATCTGATTGTTGCCATGGGGACGATTATTACCGAACTAGACTTGAGCATAGACGTTGAAACCAATGGGATATTTTATTTTCCACTCGACTACCCTTCAGCAATGGACAGCTAATATAGACATATTAGCGTATAAACAGTAACGTTTATTAAATTCCTTTAATTTAAAAAAATACATGAAAAATATAGTCAGAAAGATAAGTTGTCATTGCTTTTAATATTTTAAACCCGATAATGGTCTATTAATTTGTTTTATAATTTTTTTTTTCTATCATTGATAAACTGTGAATTAGAATTGGTATTTATTGTATGGGAATTCCTTTGGAATGAGTGACACATACTGAAACATTTCCTGTCAATATAAGTAATGAACTCGGGACGTCAACTTTGGGAAACCACCATGCAATTAGTCCTGGTTCGGACTTCTTGTCAATAATAGAAAATCTCAACTTTCATAGAACTGAGTTCGCTTAGAGAGGAAGAAATTAAATTCGAAAGCGATGGAGAAATAGGTTATAGAAGGATATGAAGAGGGAATGAAAGACAGGGAGAAAGAGAGAATGAAAGACAGGGAGAAAGAGGGAATGAAAGACAGGGAGAAAGAGGGAATGAAAGACAGGGAGAAAGAGGGAATGAAAGACAGGGAGAAAGAGGGAATGAAAGACAGGGAGAAAGAGGGAATGAAAGACAGGGAGAAAGAGGGAATGAAAGACAGGGAGAAAGAGGGAATGAAAGACAGGGAGAAAGAGGGAATGAAAGACAGGGAGAAAGAGGGAATGAAAGACAGGGAGAAAGAGGGAATGAAAGACAGGGAGAAAGAGGGAATGAAAGACAGGGAGAAAGAGGGAATGAAAGACAGGGAGAAAGAGGGAATGAAAGACAGGGAGAAAGAGGGAATGAAAGACAGGGAGAAAGAGGGAATGAAAGACAGGGAGAAAGAGGGAATGAAAGACAGGGAGAAAGAGGGAATGAAAGACAGGGAGAAAGAGAGAATGAAAGACAGGGAGAAAGAGGGAATGAAAGACAGGGAGAAAGAGGGAATGAAAGACAGGGAGAAAGAGGGAATGAAAGACAGGGAGAAAGAGGGAATGAAAGACAGGGAGAAAGAGGGAATGAAAGACAGGGAGAAAGAGGGAATGAAAGACAGGGAGAAAGAGGGAATGAAAGACAGGGAGAAAGAGGGAATGAAAGACAGGGAGAAAGAGGGAATGAAAGACAGGGAGAAAGAGGGAATGAAAGACAGGGAGAAAGAGGGAATGAAAGACAGGGAGAAAGAGGGAATGAAAGACAGGGAGAAAGGGAATGAAAGACAGGGAGAAAGATTGAATGAAAGACAGGGAGAAAGAGGGAATGAAAGACAGGGAGAAAGAGGAAAAGAGAGTTAAAGAGAGTAAGAGGCAATTGACGAAAGAATTGAAGACATGCTAAAAGGAAGAGAGAGGGAGGAAGAATCAAAGACAGATAGAGGAAGATAGATAGGCAAGGAGAGAATGGATGAATGATAGGATAAGAGAGAGAGAAGAAAAGAGGAAGGAGAAAAGAGAGAGAAATGAATAGAAAGAAGAGAAGAAGACAAAGAGAAAAACTGGAAAGAGAAAGACAAAAGAAAATCGAGAGAGAGGATGATGGAAGAGAGGAAGTAAATGAGAGTGTAAGTGAGAAAGAGAGAGTGGAAGTTGGAACGAAAGACCATGAGAAAGCGATAGAAAGCAACAAAGAAAGAGAGTAGAAAGGATAAAGCGAGAGGAAGGCGGGAACAGGGAAAGGAAAAGAGAATTAAAGACTAAGAATAGCGAGAGAAAGGAAGAGAGGAAAGGAAAGAGTGAAACGGAGAGAGGAAGAAAGTATATTCGAAGTAGAGAGAGAGAGAGAGGAAGAAGGAGAATGGAAGGCAGGGAGAGAGAGGAAGAAGAAGAGAGAGATGATTAGATAGGGAGATTGGATTAGACAGATGCTGAAGGAATTGAAGACATCGGAGGAGGAAGAGAGAGGATGAGAGAATGAAAGAAAAGTGTTAAAGAGAGAGGAAAGAGGAGAGAGTGGGGGGAAGAGAAAGAGTGTTGGTAAGAGAAAAGAAATGGGAAGATGAATGGAGAGATGAAGAGAGAAGGAAAGAGGAGAAAGTGAAAGAGAAAGAGAGACAGTAAGGGAAAATGAGGGAGGAAAAGAGGAGAAAATGGAAGAGAAGGAGAGCCAGAGAGAGGAAGAGAAAGAGTGATAAAAAGGGAAAGAGAGAGAGAGAGGAAGAGAAAGAGATAGGAAGGGAGAGCTGAAAAAATTGAAGATATGCTAAGATGAAGAGGACGAGGGAGAGGGAGACAGAGGAAGATAGTTAGGTAAAGAGAGAGAGAAAAAAGAAAGGGTAAGAGAGAGAGGAAGAGAGGAATGGGAAGAGATAGAGAGAAATTATGCGATAGGATAGGTATATATGTTTGGAGTGTGGGTTGGGTATGATGGAAGAAGGAATGGAGATTCGAAACCCTCCTCCCATCAATTTTAAGTGTGCTGGGCTGGTTGGGTGTTCTCATGATAATTATGGGTCTATCACAACAGATGGCGTTGATTCCACTCCCTCTCTCTCTCTGCATTTGGCGATCTCTCTGAATCGTCCGTTCGAATGTGGGAAGAAGGGGGAGGGGCGGGTAAGGTAGCAACCATGCATGGAATCGTGGAAGAGGAGAATTATGTTGTATGACGCGTCTCCCTAACGGTAGCATTTTGTAAATCATCATAGCAATAACATGTTTGCGTTGGCATGCCCGGCGATGCCCGGGAAATCAATAGCAAATGTTTTTAATCTCTCCTATACGTGATATATATATATATATATATATATATATATATATATATATATATATATATATATATATATATATATATATATATATATACTCAAAACCTCAAAGTCAAATGTATTTCGCGATTACAATAACAATACTATATATATATATATATATATATAGATATAGTATTGTTATTGTAATCGCGAAATACATTTGACTTTGAGGTTTTGAGTAATATACACAGTTTAGGTATCCCTTGAGACAGACATGCTAAATGTTTGTCTGTCTGTGATAAGCCCTAGCGCCTACAAGGTTCAACGAATTTAAATGATATTTTTCGTTTAGAAATAAAATTATCTACAATGAAAATCATTAACAGACGAATGACATGATTTAACAATGAAGGGTAGTTTATTCTTGTTGATTTTCACAAAATGTCGATTTATTCATAAATGGCTATAAATATTTCTGTTAAAACTCACCCATTTACAGAAGATTCAGTCATAAATAATACAGCATAAGCTAAATGTCTCAAAAAATAACAATGTAGCGTCCAGTGACATTTAAACATTTAGATGTGTTCGCCAAGCTACCGCACAGCTTTCCCCAGTTCTTCTTCGTCCATTATCAATGCTTCTGCGCCTGTCTTTGTCAATCTGTATATGCTTTATATATTTATGTATATGGTATAACTATTTATCAAGTTTAATATTCACGTAATTCACATATTTAATATATTAATAACGTTTACGTGCAGGAAGGGAGAAAGGAAGAGAGAGAGGAAGAGATAATGAGAATGGGAGGGAAAGAGAAGGGGAGAGGGAGAAAGGGAGATGGAGAGGGAGGGAGAGTAGGAAACGGAGGGAGAGAGAGATAGAAATTTAGGGAGAAATGGAGGGAGGTAGGAAGAAAAAGAGGGAGAAATGGAGGGAGAGAGAATGGGGAAATTGAGGGAGGGAGAGAGATAAAGGGAGGAAGAAAGGGAGGGAGAAAGGGAAAGAGAAAGCGAGTTAGAGAATGAGGAAAGAAGAAAAGGAGAGAGAAAGAGAGGGAGAAAGGGAGGGAGAAATGGAGTGAGGAACGTAGGGGGGGACGGAGGAAGGGGGGGAGGGAGAAAAGGAGACAGAGAGCGGAAGATAGAAATGGAGTGAGAGAGGGAGGAAGGGAGAAAGGGAAGGAGAAAGAGAGGGAGAAAGGAAGGAGAAAGGGAGGGAGAAAGGGAGGAAAGGAGGGAGAATGGGAGGGAGAAAGGGAGGGAGAAATGGGGGGCGAGAGGGAGTGAGAGAGGGAGGATATTGGAAGGGAGATAGGGAGAGAAAAAGAGAGATAGAATGAAAGACAACATGGGGAAACAGAGAATGTTAGGCAGAGAGAGAGAGAGAGGGAGAATGGGAAGTAAAGATAAAGATTAAAAGCGACAGACGGGCAGACAAAAGGCTTTATTAGGGCGAAATTGAAACCATCAGGTCCCCTCTAACATTTAACTTACATGGTTGCACTACAAATCATATTTTAAAAAATTTGATTCGGCCGCCATTTGACTTTCGCCATGTCTTTAATATTTCTAAAAATTCCAAATAGGTTACATAATAATAAATATTTTAAGAAACTGCGAGAAAATTGTAGACTTTACAAAGAGCAGAAATAAATTTCCGATATCGGATATATCCACAAAGCTCCAACAATTAAGAAAAGAAAAAGGAGCGTTACTAAGACGTAACTAAGCGTCAATTGTTAACAATAATCGTTGGTAGGTGGCGTGGTGGTGGAAGCTAAAAATATAAGATATCTCTTAAACAATGCTTTATATGGAAAAATGTTTCAAACAAAAGTTGTAGAAAATAAAATTCCCTGAAACTTTTATTCCAGTACATTTTTACATTTATCAAATATTAAAGCAAAGATTTCAAAATAACTGATAAGTGACAAGAGTAAACAGACTTCTGTTTGACTGATTTTTACCAAACACTAATCATTTCTTCTGAATTTTATAAAAATATTAAACAAAATTTTGCATTCACCTGATTAATAGTTATTGAGTTAGAGCGCCCAAAAATATAGCTATCACATACACACACACATCATCCACAAAATGGTCAAAACCTGTTCAGGGGACCTTAAAAAATGTATTTCCGTTGAAATCTCGAAGTCATTTTTTTCACAAATACAATAACATCCCCTACACTACGTATATATGGAGAAAGTAAAAAATTAGAAACATTTAGAAGGAATGGAGAAATGAAGGAGAATGAGAGGAAGATAGGGCGGTGTTTCGATTTTAATTTATTACTTTATTCATGCGTACACTTCATAGTTCTATTTAATATCACGTGTTAACGAAAAGTTTCGCGTGGAATGTCTCCCTTTCCTCACTATAATAATGTTTCCATTCTTCTTCTTAGACGCGCGTTTCCACGACGACAGATGCAGCCGTGGCGGAATCATCGCGTCTCCGTTGACAACAGCTACGAATGAAGCGTTGGAGTGCTGTACTTCAGAAGGTAGGAGAATTTCACCTTCAAAATTCTTTTTTTTTATTTATCCCGTTCGAATCATTGTGATTCGAACATTACGTGTGTGTTTACTCCTAGTTATAATCCCCAAATATCCTACAACTCGAATTTACGTGCGTTCTAAACAGGCAATCAGAATGGATCGTGTAAGTCAGCATACAGATGTTTCGCCTATAGTATCAGTTGAAAGTATTTCTTTTGGAACGCTAAGGGTTGCTTCTGATATAATTCACGCTATAATGTAACCAGGATATCATGTCTTTACAAGTTGAATGTAGTTCCATTGCTATTTAGTCTTTCCTCACAAAAAGTTAACAAGATCATACGAAGGAAAATTAGAATGCCTACATTTCACATAAATATATTAAATTAGGTAATTAGGCGACTATACCGAATCCGAGTCAAACAATAGTCGTTGCTATGGCAACACTCTCGTAATGAGTGGTAAAAACTGCATAAACGTCAGTATTAACCAGAAATTAGAATAAATGCGATCGATAGGCAAGTTTCCACGATATAAATTACTAGTAGAAGGTGCATGCATTCTGCAAGCATATCATCTCACCTTGAAAAAACATTCATTTTCAGACAGATATTTCATCATCGCAAATATGCAGTCGGCTTCTTCAGGTCCGAAGGAAATGGATCAACACGGCAGAATCCCGGAAATCACCACCATATCAGATTAAAACAATCCCCAAACTTTGCAATTTTGAGAATTTTATACTTTCTCCATTATGAATTACTAATGCTACACCTTTCTGCCAAATTTTAAAGTTGTAGCACTTCTAGAAGTGAAATAATATTTTTCTAACTGTTTAAATTTTAATCATTTTTAACGGCCGTTGCAATGTATTTATGGAAAGATTCAAATGTTTATTTGTGCAAATGCACTACTCTGTAAATAACTTGAAAACTTCAGCTTCCTAGCTCATCTCGTAGTACCCAAACAATTATCTATTTGTTAAAATTTTAAGAATTTTTAACGGCAACACAAATTAAAATACCGAAATTTTTATAATCCATATTTCGTATTTTTTACAAATCCTACCTCTAAAAAAATTTCAGCGCCGTAGCACATTCTGAAATACACAAACCTTGAAAATTTGTTTAAAAATTGCGAATTTTTAGCGGCCGCATTGTTGCACTTTTTCAAGATTTTCGTTTTTTCTAGTCGGTTTTGCACAAAATCCTACCTAAAAAAATTTCGAATCTCCAGGTCATCCGGAAGTGCCTAAACATTAGTATCCTCCTATATGTTACATACTTCTCTGTAAGGAACGTCTATATATAATGATAATCTACATTCCTTCCCCCAGAGAACAGTACAAATCCCGCACCGATATTACAATTCTAATATATTTTAATGTGCAAGAGAAGATTACCCTGCACGATGGATTTCAGATTTCCCGTGCAAATCAAATGGGAAGGATAGTTCCTGGAATCTTCGCAACAAAAACTCTCAACAGGAGAGCTCATCCTAAATGGCAAGTGATTTCCACCAGGTGTCATGACAATCGGCAAATTAGTTCAGTAGTTAATAAGGGAGCGACGGACAGACAGACACACCGGAGAAACGATTAGCCTGTTTCCACTCTGGACGGTGATGGTTGAGAGTAGTTTGGGGGAGGGCTGGAAGGTACCTGGGGCGTGAAAGTCTATTATAATTTAAAGTCGCTGGACGCTACGCAGTTAAATTTTGAAAAATGCAGTTTGTGTTTATTACACTGAGTTCCGTAACCGAATAAATTATAATCAAAATCTCTAGAGCCATTTTTGAATAAACCGACATTTTGTGAAAATCGACTAGAATAGATTGCCCTCCATTGTAGCGATACGTCGTTCGTCTCTTCTGGACAGCATTGTGCTTGAATACGACCCATCATTCGATTGATTTTAACTGTATATAGGTAGGCTCTTGGAACTCGCACAGTCAAACCGCATGGCGAAATCCACTACGTAGGTATATGAGATAGCGTTAATACGCCAAATAATTCGAATATCGTCCGTCTGTCCGACCTCATGTTCCATCTCCGAAACCACTGGGCAGATTTTCATATAATTACGGAGCTAAAAACGTATAGGAAAAAGGAAAAAATTGACTAGCGGTGCCCGCAAAATCATTTTGCCGTCAGTCAGAAATCTGCATGTTAAATGGGCATCACAGTGAAGAAAATTACGATACACAACACTCATTTTCAAAGTTTTATGTTAATAAATGCTTTTAAAACTGTCTGTTTTCATTGGGACGATTTGCAAGTTTTTTACTTACTAGAGGAATTACCCGTTGAACATCAACGGGACTTTGTGGCGTGATTTAAATTTAACTTCTGAGGGGTGTGTGTGTTAAAAACTTACATATAGACACACACAGACTATACTGTTGATATATGCAACGGGTAATTCCGACGGTAAGAAGCAGTTAGTAAAATTAAAATAAAAACAGAAATATTCGAAAAAGATTTTGCAGATTCATGTAATATGTTCCGAAAAATCTCGTAGTATTTCTTTATAAACAATATTTATTGCGTGGAAACGACCATCTCTCATCTTTCCTCGTCCGTAACTTTCTAAGGTCTTCGCTCTGATGTCTTCTAAACTTGTAACTCTGGAAAAGGTGACGTATAGCTGTCTGATGGGTGGAGCTTAAAACACCTCGGATTCCAACAGTTTAGAAGAAGAAAATAAGAGAAATTAAAATGTAAGAATTAACATGAAAAAAACCTTAGCTGGCTGGAAATCACCTTATGAAGAAATATGAGTGCAAACGGTTAAAGGCTGCTACTTGAAATACAAATGAGCTTTATAGGTTATCTTAAATTATTTACGTTGCTATCTATTGACGTTGCTACAACAATAATTTCGATGTTTCATAAAACTCGCGAAGCAAATAACGCAAATATTTCGTCTATTTGAAGGCTTAATAGACGCTAATTCAGTCGGAGGCAACAATGTGGGTCGCCTTGACAACACCCGGAAAGAGTACGAAAAAATTATCTAACATCTAAGCATTGAAAGAATTTCAAAATAATTCCCAAATTGCAGCTTATTTGGGGTTGGTTGATACTAGCTTGGTTAGCCCCGGACCCAACAAAGAAAAACACACTCAGAAACAGGAAAAGTTACCTGATACGGCAGTTCAGTGGTAGAATATCCGCCCGGCAGGTGGAAGACCCGGGTTCAGATTCCCGGTCACAGCAGAATTTTTTCCTGCTTCAAATTCATTCCCAACTTTACAGCTTACCCTTATCTGCATTGTTTCATATCATTCCGTCAGTTTCAAGAATAAGATAGTTTATGGTTTTAGCCACCGAACGTAGCAAAAACGGAGAAAAATTGTCCATTTGTACGTATTTTGATGGAAGAAGAAAAACATTCTTGCGCCATGAAAAATCGAAAATCTCGTGCGAACGTATGGGAAAAATATATTCGCCTCCCGGAATCGAAGACGGAACTTTTTCCGGGACGTCTTACTTATCTGGGAGCCATCTCAGGGGGACTTGACGGTTTTTAAAGTTTCATCTCTTAATTCCATCGTGAAACGTCCAAAAGTGCCGTGATATACGAGAATTTATATATGTACCAGCTGAAACGCCCGGCTTCGCTCGGAAAAGAGTTTTCTTTTAAGTAGCAAACGATTTTTATTATTTTTATTGATATACCGCCTTTGATTTCATTTTACAATTAAAATAAAACAATAAATTTTGAAATTTACTTACTTTTGCTGTTGGGTACCCCAAGATTTGAATTGCTGGTCCAAGGGTTTGGGGACAGAGACTCCACAAAAATAGATCCAAACATTACCAAAAGTTCCCCATTCCTTAATTACGCAAGCGATGTTTACATTAACATTTACTATTTTATGTATTGTATTGTAAAGATTTACCATCAATATAATTACGCATTGACGTCTTACTTAATATTTACAATGCTAGATGCACCGAAGCCTTTAAAGCAGCAATTTAATTATATGGTTTATGTCAACACTATTAGTCAAAACGTAAGCAATAAACAACATCTTGGTTACCGAAAAAATGTAAGTAGATGTATCGATCTATGTCGCGATAGATCTTTCAATGTTAATAGAAAAAGATAGCAATGTTATAATATTCCTTAAAAAATCATTTGAGACATTTAAAAAGTATTCATAGACTATATTTAGGCATGAATCCATTTGTACTCTTTATCTTGGCGTTGGCTATTCTTCCTCTACGGTGTGGATGTTCAGGAAGATTTGGAACCCCGATCTCGGGTCGTTAAAATCCAAAATCACCGGGTTTCGGATTTTTCCTGTCAATTGTGAGCTCAAAGCTACCGGTGTGCCGAATTTCAACTTTCCAGGTCTTCTGGAAGTGGGTTTAGCATTTTGGAAATACAAATACACATCCACCCTGTTTTATATATATAAAGATACTGATATTACGAGCAGTAGATCTCGGCCAGATATGCGTTCGCATTATGACGTCATAATCGCAAAACAAAGCGGGAAAAATCGCCACGTGAAACCTTCTCCGCAATTCCCCCTTCACTTGTTTATTTTTTCTTTTATTTTACACCGTTTACGTCACGGTGGTTCGACAACTTTTTATATGGCGCATGCGTTTCGCCTTGGCAACCTCTGCCTCGTGCTCAAAGCGGTAAACAAAGCTGGGGATGCAGGTGGGGAATATATTTTTAGGGTTAAAAAATAAAACCGCAGTTGGGGAGCTTTATTTTTAAACAAATCGGTTGAAAAGGGGTTTGAACAAATGCAAAGCGCCTACATTTTTAATGAATTCGGGTTAAATCGGGTTTAATAGAAATAAAATATTCAACCAGCGCACTTTATATTATACAGGTAATATATTTCTGGGCCTGAATAAGCAGCAATGAAATATAAAACTTTTATCTCCCTAGCGCTTATATGATCTGTAAGGCATAGGTTTTAAAAATTATTCGGATAGAGAACAAAATTTGCTACAAGAAAGTCTGCGAGGTTACTTAATTATGAGTTATGGTTTCGGAGATAAAAATTCGAGAATATTCCGAGCAGAACATCGCGTAATTTGATATGCATCGATCGCTAAGACGGTTCTCTCGGCAAACAACAACATAAAATCCATATATTCCTCTCCCATTCTCTTATATGATCTGTGAGGTATAGATTCAAATGTGTATTCGGATAGAAAACAACATTTGCAAAAAGATAGTCCCCGAGACCATATAATTACGCCTTATAGTTTCGGAGATAAAAATTCGAGAATCGCCTGATCTTCAAATAACGTTTCGTATGTATTTCCCCTTAAGAACGCCTTATAAATGTCTGTGTATTCCATTTATGGAGTATACTTTTCTATCTTGTTGGGATTAATTTATCACGAATTAACTATTAATTAAGCTGCAAAGATTCTGGGATTTTCCAGCAGCTCAATATCTCTACACATTCCTCCCTCTTTCCTCCCTCTCTCCTTTCTCTCCTCCCTCTCTCCTCCTCCCTCTCTCCTCCCTCTCTCTCTCCTCCTCCCTCTCTCATCCTCCCTCTCCTCCTCCCTCACTCCTCCCTCTCAATCCTTTCCTCTCTCTTCCCTTCTCTCTATCTCTCTCTTTCTCTCTCTTTCCTCCCTTTCTCTCTTTCCCTCACTTTCTCTCCCTTCTCCCTCTCTCCCTTCTCCTTCTCTTCCCCTCTCACTATCCACCTCCCTCCCTCTCTCCTCCTCTCTTTCTCCTCTCTCTCCTCTCTCTCTCCTCTCTGTCTCTTTACTCACTCACACTTAACGCTTCAATTGTTTCACAATCTTGATTTTGAAAATACTATACTCATTGTGCGTGATTTATACTTTTCTATTTTTTCATTCATTTATTTATTTTTTCTCCTCTATAATTTGTTTGGTCATAACAGTGTTATTATCTATTCATTTTGTCATTTTCCTTTATTCATTCCATCAATGATGTATTCGTATTGTGCCAAAATTTTCCTTATGCATAGCTTTAAGTTTTTCATGTATTAATCTTTTGTTCTAAATATTCAGTCATTAATGTCTTTAGCGGATCTCAGTAGGTTTCGCGGGTTTTTCGCACACCCCTTATTGTGTGGGGGTTTTCCTGATGTGGGTTTACGTTTACTGCAAGATGGTCCCCGAGACTATACTGTCGGGGATTAAAATTCGAGAATCGCCCAATCTTTCGATGTCGTTCCTTAATTATTTCTCGTTAAGAACGCCTTTGAAATATCTGTGTATTCTATTAATTGAGTATACTTTTCCATTTCGTTTGCTATAAGTGATATCTTAAGAGATAAATAAGAAAAAAAATTCATTTCGTCACCAGAAAAGTGGCACTCCTGATTAGTCGACGCGAAACATTTGCGTAATTTTCGTATTTTCTTTGCCGTTTTTGTCCTAAACACAAAATTTTACGAATATCTGCATAACCACTGGGCATATGTTCATAAAATTTTATATTTAGGACATAAGGGCCGAGTATTTATGCAGACGAATCACGCTGACGGACAAGACGGGACCAAAATACGTTATTTTTTAAATATTTGTAAATAACGACTAAAATCGGGCAATATCGGATAAAATCCGTAAAACACATTCGCTAGAATTATGTAACATTGGTCGTCTTTTGTCTCTCTCTCTCGTTCGGAGCTCCAATCGGCTTGTTAATTATTCCCGTTTCCCTGCGACCAATAAAGTCTCTTGCGAGCAGAGTTATCAATATGAAAAACTCGATTTATGCACCATTAAAGCGTTCCAATCACTGGCCATCTTCCTCCTTCGCCCAGTAGGGACTCGATTCTTCTCGAATTAATACCGCGCCATCTATTAAAAAGCCCGTGGAATTGATCGCTCCTCAGAGAGAGAGAGGACACATTGCCCGGGAAACCATTTTAATACGGATAAGGGAAGTTTTCAGTTATGAATTATTAGAACCTTGGAGCGTTTAACGGACTATAAACAACAGTTGACAGTCGTTTCTTTGGAAGGAGGAAGGAATGGTAAGTAAGTCGGTTCGGAACGGCGTCACGCACTCTAAGGATCCGATAATCGCCGCTTTTTTGTTTTCCGAAGTTTAATGGACCGTAAAGAGATGGCGCTAGTTGGCTGGATGGTTGGTTTTTAAAGGAATTGAGGCAAAAGTTTATGTGTTATGGTGGCCGGCGAAGCGTGATTAAATGGAGGGATGGTGTATGATTGAGAGGGTAGGATAGCAAAGGAGAAGATAGCTTTAGGAGTAGATTTCGCTCAGGGAGTGAGGATCAGATATGAGAAGCTAGGGAAACGGAGAGATAGGCGAAGAGATAGAGACAGCCGATGGATGGAGTAATGTCTGTTTACTAGAGTAAACGAGAGAGGAAGGACGCACGAATCGTGCGTGAATACACGCGAGTAGGGATACGAAATCGAACCGAAAGTATCGATACCTTACTCATATGATATATCGAATGAAAAGTATCGATACCACAAAAGTATCGGTCCGAAACTACCGATAACACTAGAAAAGAATCGAGTACAAAAGTACTTGGTATCGAAAGGAAATTACCTATGTGAGTAAAGTATCGATACTTTTTTCGTATTCTACATGCGAGTCCAAAGGCGTTATTTACGATTTACTCGAGGAAATATCGAATTTTTGACTTCCTGATCTATTTTAATCGATAAAACAATCGAAAATTATTTAAAAACAAACCCGACTCTAGTAATGGTAACGTAATCTCTTATGTTCACGTTAATTCCTTCTTCATAAATTACCCATTTAATTTCACATACAAACCATGTGTATACCAAGATCTCCAGACCTAACCTCGTTATATTATTGTTTATAGGGTTGGGTGAAGAGTGAATTGCGCACAAGAAAAGTGGATACACGAGGCGAACTGCTCGATTGCATATTGCCCGCGTAAAAGGAACGTCAAGATGAACTCAGACGACGAACACGCCATGTTCTCACACGAGTTGTAAAGTGCATTAACGCCGACGGTGAAATTTTCGAATATTTATCATAAACTGCAACGAATTTTTCGCTCGAACGATAAATGTTAGCAACGGTACGTAACATCTGTTTCTCATCAGTAATTTTTTTGCAACTGTACATTCAAATAGCTCTCTCTCTCTCTCGGAAACTGTTTGGAATTAGGACACTTGCCCGCACGAAATTTTTTTCTTAGAATGACCGACACTATCGCCTCCCAGAATATTGACCTTTCCACCTGGGACGCCCTGTACAGTAGAGGATGTTGGATAATATCGCATGAAATCTAAGGTATTTCTAGAAAAGCTACAGAGCTTAAATTGGGAAGTAAGATAGGCGATTGGGTGCAACCTCTGAAACAAATCTGAAATCCCAGAAAATGTTATATTTAAGGGGTATTTTTGACCGCACTGTCAAATTTTCGAAACATCCATAAGAAAAGCATTAAAAACGACTCAAGGCTTTATAAAATTGCTATTTTTAATTATTTACAATTAACTTACAAAGCCGAAACATGCACCGTACTGTGGATAAAAGAATGAAGTTTTTCTTTCTTAAAGATAAAATTCAAATCCATGCTGAATTTGCGCGAAAATTAGATTTTAATAATAAAATTGTTAAAAGTTTTTCGGTTTTAAACAATGAAAATTTTGAACTACCATAGCAACAACTTCCGATGCCTATCGATGGAAATTCTTTTTCCATAACTCAAGAGCATTGATTTAAGTGCTTAGGTTGCGTTATAATCCACTTTATTTCAGCCAAAGAATTATACATATGGTGACGTGACAATATTGAATTAATTATTCATCCGGATACGTGCTAAAAGGTATGGACGATGATGCCACAATCCTAACACAAAAGAATGCCCTAATTTTTCATAAATTTTAGTGTATCGTTTCAATAATATTATAGCAATTTCTTAAAATGGACGATCTGATCTATGAAACTTGAAATTGGAAAGCTTGGACGCGAAGCAAGAGAATATAAAAATCCCGGACAGGCGTCTTAATTTTAGGGAAAATAAAACTATTACCTCATATAAATTGACTGTGTATTTCAAATTGGTTTATTTACGGGATTAGTTGTTGGTGTGTGGTGATATTTTTAAAACGCTTGCAGTATGCAAGCGTCGAAAACCCGTATCGGAAGCGATGCCGGAAAAACATCGAATTTTCATTTGACGATTTATTTGCTAATGTCGTAATTTAAATCAAACAATAAAAACTATTTTGAGCATTACTCAATTTAGTTGAGAGGTTGTAATATTTACATTCCGAAGTCTCGTCCACGCATAGGGAAATTAAACGAATTTTTTGAAATTATGGCAGGTCTTACTTACTTCACTTACTGCGTGGATTTTTGCTTTCTCCATACATACGTATTATAGGGGAAAGTATTGTGTTCATGAGAAAAATCGACTTCGAGATTTCAACGGAAATACACGTTTTGAGGTCCCCAGAAAACACGTTTTGACCATTTTCTCGATTATGTCTGTGTGTGTGATAGCTTTTTGTGGGTGCTCAAACTCAAACACTATTAATCAGGTCAACGCGAAATTTTATATTTAACATTTTAATAAACGTCAGAAGAACTGATTTGTTTTTGATAAAAATCGGTCGACCGGAAGTGGGTGTTTACTCTTGTCACTTATCAGCTATATTGAAATATTAGCTTTAATATTTGATAAATTTAAAAATATACTGGAATAAATGTTGTAGGAAATTGAATTTACTACAACCTTTGTATGAAACATGTTCCCATATAATGCATTGTTTAAGAGATATCTTATATTTTTAGCTGCCACCACCACGCCACCTACCGGCGACTATTGTTAACAATTGACGCTTAGTTACGTCTTAGTAACGCTTTTTTTCCTTTCTTAATTCTTGGAGCTTTGTGGCTCTATCCAATATCAGAAGGTTATGGTTTGAGTTTATTTCTGTTCTTTGTAAAGTCTAAAATATTCTCACAGTTTCTTAAAATATTTATTATTATTATGTTACCTATTCGGAATTTTTAGAAATAATACAGATATGGAGAAAGTCATGTGGTTGGGCATATCAGATTTTTCAGTATAATTACCGTCTCAAAACCTTTCCTGGTGGAGCTTTAACGATAGTTAATTACTTAGGCTTAATTTTCGCAAACATGAGACCACGGAATCCCTTGGTATCTTTTAATGTAAACACTCATCCGGGCTCTCCGAAGCTCTCGTTACTTCTAATGCGGCCCTCCGACGCATTCGCAGCAACGAACGCGGCCCGCCATGTGTAAAGGTAACATTCGCTTCCTGAATGAGCGCCTAATAGATTCCGTTCGACCGTCCGTCCTCATGTCCCTTCTGGGTTTCTACTAGACGGATTTTCATGAAATTCGATATTTAAAATTTTCAGTCAAAGATGATAATAAAATCACGTAAATTATTCACGTAAGTCAATCAGGCGTACCGCTTTACAGGTGTCGAAAAATGAACTTTCCTTCATATCTCGTAAAATATTTGTCATATCGAAATAGTTTTCAAACAAAACCTGTAGAACTATTAAAATACAGTATTTCTTTCCTTGTGCGTTTTTATCGTAGGATTAGTCATTATCGATAAAATCAGAGAAGAATTTCTCAATTCGGGTTGGACTTGGAAAATTTCGTCCATGGTTACTTTGCTCATTGTTGCCAACGTAAACAATCTTAAAAAAATACGATTAATTTCCTTACGTGTATGTATATTGCAAAATCTTCTCATCGTCACATATTAAATGTTTACGCTTAACCCGGAATTGGTATGGTTGGGTCAGTACAAAGTATTTGTAATTGTAATTTAACCATTTTTTACCAAATTCTTTTTGTATTTTTTTTCGCATGCCAAAAACATATATTCACTATTTACGACGTTATAGAAATATTGACTTAAGTTTTGTCCATTTTTATTTAAAAATAATATTACGTATTAAAAATTGTTTTAAAATTATCTATTGTCTCTATAAATTTATATATATATTGTAATTTTTTCTTGATGAATGAACAACATTTCCTATTTCTCCTTTCCATTTTCTGCGTGCACGCGAAAAGAAATGAAAACCAATCGACGCATTTGTAAAAGATCTTGTTTACTTCAGTTGCCACGGAGATGGTTTCGTTGGCAACAGTCAGCACGCCAACTAAGGAGGGGCAAGCGGGGAATCTGTCCCGGGCGTAACTAAGGAAGGGACCGCAAAAATTGTCGAGGGCGAGTTGTGCATGTCACGAGGACAGGGGAGATTTCACTACTATACTTGTTCCAGACATCACGCATAGCAAAAACTATCAATTTCGATGGTGCTGTTGATGGGTTTGCTGCATTAGAATCACGGAGAATAACCCTTTAATATTTAAATATTTATACTTTCCGTATTTTAATTATATATGCGTGTAATTATGTATGTAATTATATTTATAATTATGTGTTTAAATTATGTACATTCATAGTAAGAAATTATGTAATTAATAGTTTGTTTTTGTTTATCAATTGTTCTCCCTAAATCCGTAGAGGTATTAGAGAATCTTTTATGAAAGGGGCGCATATTTGGTAGTGTTCCCCGGGTGCCAAAATAGCTAGTTACAGCGCTGGCAACAGTCATCGAAGTATATAAATTATAAATTTTCTAAGTTCATAATATATTACGACATTCATGGTACAAACAACTAACGTTCATTGAAACGTCATAGATAATACATTTCCTACATCCATTTTCTACGTTGTGTGTGTGCACACGAAAGCATATGAAACGCATTTCATCATTCGTAAAAGACCTTGTTTACTTCAGTCGCCAGGGAGGTTTCTTTCGTTGTTAAGTAAAGCAAGAATTTTCTAAGTTCGCAATAAATTGCGGCTTTCATGAAACGAATAAACTGACTTGGGCAACACATGACTTTCTCCATATTTATATGGCAAATTACATGTAGTCGTTGTCAATATTTACTTCCGGTTGACAATTTAGGAAAGAAAAAGGAGCGTTACTAAGACGTAACTAAGCGTCAATTGTTAACAATGGTCTTCGGTAGGTGGCGTGGTGGTGGCAGCTAAAAATATAAGATATCTCTTAAGCAATGCATTATATGGAAAAATGTATCGAACAAAGGTTGTAGAAAGTACAATTTCCTACAACCTTTATTCCAATATATTTTTACATTTATCAAATATTAAAGCAAATATTTCAAAATAACGGATAAGTGACAAGAGTAAACACCCACTTCCGGTAGACCGATTTTTACCAAAAACTAATCAGATCTTCTAACTTTTATAAATATCTTAAGTATAAAATTTCGCGTTGACCTGATTAATTTTGAGTTAGAGCGCCCACAAAAATCTATCACATCCAAACAGATACACAGACATGATCGAGAAAATGGTCAAAACGTGTTCATGGGACCTTAAAACATGTATTTCCGTTGAAATCTCGAATTCGATTTTTTTCATGAAAACAATACTTTCCCTGTACTTCGTATATGGAGAAAGTAAAAATTAACGTCCATTACTACTTCGAATTATAATCGATTTTCTTACGTTTCTATGATCTTTGTGCACACGAAAGGAAAATAAAGGCATTTACTCATTCGTAAAAGATGTTGTTTACTTCAGTTGCTAAGGAGACGGTTTTCGTTGACAATAGTTAATACAGGATGAAATTTTCCAAGTTACGTTACGACTTTCTCGTTGGATTCTTCTCGAACTTTTCGCGGATAAATCGGGCATTGATGTAAAAATGCACGCTAAAAAATTTGCAACCGTATGTCTTTTACAGTCTTCGGAGATATTCGTAACGCAAAAATTTTCAATCCGAACTTGGATATTGTTCGCAACACAAATCGAAAGAGAATTAAATGGCAGAAGTACAGGAATCTACACTGCGTTTTTCTGCTCTCTGTCTAATTTGCGGTTTCGTTGGAATTTCAATGAAAAAACGAATCCTTAAAACAAAATGATTCTAACGTAACTTAGGATCCCTCCATTCCAAATAAATATTTCTTTAATACTTTTATTGGTTTTAATGGCTTTGAGAAACCACCTCGGAAGAGTTTTTCATTGCGTTCCCTATATATATATATATATCATAATTTAGCGTTATAAAATATTACAGATACATTCGAACGGAATAAGTCCATTGATCGCGCGCATTTGCGTGGGAAAAATAACACTCGTATGTGATAATAAGACTGTACCGAATCAAACACTAGTCGTCGCTGTGGCAACACTCACTCGTAATGAGCGAAATAACCTGCAAAAAAAACGCCGGCAGTTACGCGAAATTCGAGGAAATGCCGTCAATAACCAACATTCCACGCTAAAAATTAAAATTTACATTTCTTTCCTCGGAGAATAGTGCAAATCTTGTTCCGACATTACAATTTTGAGATATTTTAATGCCCGAGAGAAAATTTCCCCGCACGATGGAGTTCAAATTTCCCGTGTAAATTAAAATGGGAAGGATATTTCCTGGAATCGAACCCGGGACTTTTAATCTTTACAGCAAAAACTATCCCCGGGAGAGCTCAGACCCAGTAGGAAGAGATTTCCAACAATTAGCATGAAAATCGGTCTGTTGGCACCAAATTTAAGAGGTGGGACGGACAGACAGACAGACAAAACTCCTGGAAAGCAGGCTAAAAACACACAAAAACAAAGGACAATAGAAAGACGAATAAAGTAAGCACACATAACATTTGACTATACGTTAAAAGCGTTGGTCTCTAAGATTTCGGCGTCACCGTGCGTTGTCATGGCAATTTAGGCTTCGCAATTCGTAAAACAATTGAAAAATCGCGCTTTGACGCTCGTTCGATACGGATTGAAACGCTCTCCTTCTTAAAAAAGTTTAAATTAAACTCCATTCACCACGCAAGTCAAGAATAATTCGTAACGTTTTTCCAAGTGATTAAAAAACGGGAATGATTATTTTTTTGTTTACGTTCTTCCTCATACCATTGACACGCAGAAGATGAAATCATGATCTGGTGACCGCGGTTAGCTGGTTTAAAAGTTTGCGAGAATTTCAACGCTGTCCATTGATAAGAGATCATTGAAACTATGCTGGTTCCGAAGAATAAACAAACCCCACAACTAGGGATACGAAAAAAGTATCGATACTTTACTCACATCGGTAATTTCCTTTCGATACCAAGTACTTTTCTACTCGATTCTTTTCTTTCGATTTTCTAGTGACATCGGTACTTTCGGTCCGATACTTTTGTGGCATCGATACTTTTCATTCGACATAACTTATGAGTAAGGTATCGATACTTTCGTTTCGATTTCGTGTCCTTAGATACGAAAAAAGTATCGATACTTTACTCATATTGGTAATTTCCTTTCGATACCAAGTACTTTTCTACACGATTCTTATATTTCGATTTTCTAGTGACATCGGTACTTTCGGTCCGATACTTTTGTGGTATCGATACTTTTCATTCGACATAACTTATGAGTAAGGTATCGATACTTTCGTTTCGATTTCGTATCCTTAGATACGAAAAAAGTATCGATACTTTACTCATATCGGTAATTTCCTTTCGATACCAAGTACTTTTCTACACGATTCTTTTCTTTCGATTTTCTAGTGACAGCGGTACTTTCGGTCCGATACTTTTGTGGTATCGATGCTTTTCATTCGACATAACTTATGAGTAAGGTATCGATACTTTCGTTTCGATTTCGTATCCTTAGATACGAAAAAAGTATCGATACTTTACTCACATCGGTAATTTCCTTTCGATACCAAGTACTTTTGTACTCGATTCTTTTCTTTCGATTTTCTAGTGACATCGGTACTTTCGGCCCGATACTTTTGCGGTAATGATACTTTTCATTCGACAACATATGAGTAAGATATAGATACTTTCCTTTCGATTTCGTATCCTTAGATACGAAAAAAGTATCGATACTTTACTCACATCGGTAATTCCCTTTCGATACTTTTGTGGTATCGATACTTTTCATTCGATGCATCATATGATTACGGTATCGATACTTTCGTTTCAATATCGTATCCCTACTTGTAGCTGTGAGAGAGAGAGAGTCAAATGTTACCGAATTGCCTTCCTCCCCTTCTTCCCCACCCCCTCCCCCTCCCTCCAACTCCCTCAAACCCCTTCCCACTCCTTCCAACTTCCCTCCCGCTTCACTCATTAGCACTAATCTAACAGGTCAGGGAGGGATGAGAAACTTTGGGGAATTTATATATATATCAAAGCTCAATAAATCATCCCTTAGCAACGGGGAAGGTTTCTTGGATACAGGGTGGGGGGGAGGGGGATTGGGAGGAAGTCATAGATTGTTAGTTCCTTATCTCTGCTCTGATTGGCCAAGCGGAAATTCGCTTGGAACCCGTGAAGGAAGTGTTGGTTAAGATTTGCTTCCCTCCCTCCCTCCCTCTTCCTCCCTATCTCCTTCCTCCTCATTCCGAAATGATTGAAGTTTTTCAGAATCCTCCGATGCTCGTAAATTCTCAAGTTACGATCTCTCTCTCCCTAACCTCCCGAAAATTATAATGTAATTTTTTCGTTTTTTTTTTTATTAGTTCCCTTCCCCGGGGATAGATGGCACAGCTGTCGTCAGTGAGAAAAGGGTCGATGTTTTGTTTTCGATAAATAATAAGCGACGTCTGTTTCTAACGCTCGTTCGGGAAATATTTGCGGCTGACTCCAACGGTATTTTAACCATCTTTCCGAGTAGGTTGAAGATTTTATATCCGGTGGGAATGTATTTCCCTCATTTGCAAATTAAAATTAGAAATATTCGACCAGCGATCTTTGAATCTAAACCGTTTAAATAAAAAAAATAACGTTCCGGATTCTTTTCGTCGTATTTCGCCTACAATTCGAAATCGGTCAAGTAATACATTTAAATCATATTTATGGGAAAATTTTAAGCTTCTTAACTAAATGTTGCCATGACGACCGTCATAGTTCAAGATTTTATTGTCGTCTCAGGCCTCATACTATATGCGTAACCGTACTTTAAATAAATGTTTTAGTTTAGAGAGAGAGAAGGGAAGGGAGGGAGGGAGAGAGAGGAGGAGAGAGAAGGAGAGAGAGAGGGAGTGAGACAAAAGGAGGGCGTGATAGGCAGCTAATGGTTTTATTAGGGCGGGATATATAATAGGAAATACATTTATTCAGAGAAGGAAAGAGGAGAGGTAAGAAGAAGGGAGTGTGAGAGAGATATAAGGGGAGAGAAAGAAAGGAAGACCGAGGAGGGAGATAGAGATATATAGACAATGGTCTTTATTAGGTCGAGATTAAGAATAGGAAGTATATTTTTCTAGAGAAAGAAATAGAAGAGGGAGGAAGAGAGTGGGGAAGAGAGAGAGAGATAAAGGGAGGGAGACAGAGAAAAAGGGAGAGATAGGGCTAGAGAGAGATAGATAGACAATGGTCTTTATTAGGGCGAGGTTAAGTATAGGAAGTACATTTTTCTAGAGAAGGAGATAGAAGAGGGAGGAAGGGAGTGGGAAAGAGATAGATAAAGGGAGGGAGAGAGAGAGAGAGAAGAAGGGAGAGATAGGGATAGAGAGATAGGTAATGTTCTTTATTATGGCGATATTGACACTAGTAAGTATATTTTTCCAGAGAAGGAGAGAGAGGGAGAATGGGAGGGAGGAGGATGGGAGAGAGAAAAGGAGGAAGATTAGCTAGTGCCTTAAATTTAATAATTAATCCACGCATACCAGTCGTATCTTAAGAGCAATTACGCCCGTAATAATACAATTTGCTTGATGACGTAGTGATGTTTTAAGACGCCATGTTAACCATTTTATTTTCGACCTGCGGGTTTTTCTTCATCTTGAGATCTAAATTAGAACGTAAACCATTTATAAGAAAAACTTACATAGTTTCTTATTCCGCCCACCGTTTTTCGCTTACACTTCCAAGTTCCTCACGCGAAACGTTTAATTCGCGTGTTTTGGAAAAATCTCGCCGTTTTAAGTGAATGTCGCCTTGACAACCAATCACATTGTTATACCTCAAAACCCTATTGTTCATTCGATCCGCAAGGGTGAAAGCGTGCTTTGAATGTTTTCAATACGAGGAGGAGAGGGCAATGATTTCCATAGCAACCAATATAAACAACATTCGTTGCGTTATTTACGAGAGGGGCTACGTATGGATGTAGAACATTAATCATTCGCATGTAAAAATTACTTGGATTACTTTCATCGATTTCGAATACGCGTCGAATCAATCAAACAGATCCGTTATCAGCGCAAACATTTGACGTATCCATTCTTAGTGATTGGCAAAAGTCCGAGAAGGTTTCTCGATGTTAAAAAGACCTTATAATACACAAATAAATATATTACTTCAAGATTGCTTTATTAACACTTTACCTAACTTTTGCCAATACTAGTAAATATTCGACTTGGTGGATGAACGCTGCCCTGAAGTAGTTATGAGCTTTAAAATAATTAATAGTCTCCCTTTTTTAAATTTGTTTGAAGTTTTTGAAGATTTACTTAAGACATGATTTATATATATATATATATATATATATATATATATATATACGTTAATCTTTTGCTGAAGAAGGGCATAGGCCCGATAAGCTTGCGTGTGTTTTTGTGTTCGTGTGTTTTACGTGTCTCTTCGACACCCCCAGCAGCCTGCCAGCTTGGTCCTCAACTTGGTGAGTGTCCGCTGGGCTTCCCTCAACACCTTGTTGCCACCCTCATCACTACCTTTTCTTTTTCTTTAGTTAATATATATATATATATATATATATATATAAATATAACAGCTTACGGAAAAGGAAAGGTATAATGGATATATGGATGTCAACAAGGTGTTGGGATGAGGAAACCCAGTGAACACTCACCAATCAGACGACTTCAGGTTGGCGAGGCCCCGGGGATGTCGAAGGGATACACGTAAAAGAACACTAAAACACAGAAACATCACAAACGTTGGAGCTTTCGGAATTATTCCTTCATCAGCTACAGAGAGAGAACTCTCATCCTCATCATCCTCATCCCAACACCTTGTTGGCATCCATATATATATATATATATATATATATATATATATATATATATATATATATATATATATATATATTTCAGACAGATATTGCATCATTACAAATATTTTTTTAATTCTAAAAATTTCACCTCCCCAGCGATTTTCGTTTTTACCCTAGGTCAGCGGTGCCCAAACTTTTTTAATGGCGGGCCGCATGAATGGCTGCGAATCCCTTTGGCGGGCCGCATTGGAAGTTGTCAATTCTTCGGCGGGCCGGATTAGAGTTTAAATCGGAAAATTTCTATATATTCTGAGATGCGGTTAAGTGAAAATCATGTCTAAATAAGGTTTTCATGGCTAACATTCCAATATTTAAAGTTTTATTATGAAAATTTTCAAAAAATGTATGAAGTTGTGTGTTAAATTTTTCGGATTGATTTTTCGCCTTAGCTTCGCGGGCCGAACAGAAACCCTTCTCGGACCGCATTTGGCCCGCGGGCCGTAGTTTGGGCACCGCTGCCTTAGGTAAAAACAATAGATTAAAACAATCCCCAAAACTTTGCAATTTTAAGAATTTTATACTTTATCCATTATGGGGAACCAACGCTACACGTTTCTGCCAATTTTTTTAAGTTGTAGCACTCCTAGAAGTGAAATAATATTTTTCTAATTGAGTTGCTGCATGTCTGGTGGTATAAGCTGTAGGTAGGGACACGAAAAAAGTATCGATACTTTACTCACATCGGTAATTTCCTTTCGATACCAAGTACTTTTCTACTCGATTCTTTTCTTTCGATTTTCTGGCGACATCGTTGCTTTCGGTCCGATACTTTTGTGGTATCGATAGTTTTCATTCGATGCATCATATGATTACGGTATCGATACTTTCAATCGATATCGTATCCCTGGCTGTAGGGTCGACTTGGTGAGTTGGGCGGCATAAGATCAAGGGACAGATTGTATGACTAGTGGTAGATGCTACAGGCGCTGCCTTGTGTAAATTGGGTAGTATAAGTTCAAGGGTTAATTCTGTGCGTTAATACTCCGTTTTAAATTATTTAACAAGTGAGGGGAAGGTGGTAGAAAAAGTGAACGGGGACGAGACACTGGGCGAACCAATAGGAAGGAGGGAGGGGGAGGCTAAGCATTAGAAAGCTCACTCTCCATCGAGACTCCCTAGCGGCAACGCCGTGTTGCCACATTTACGAATTCCCTTTAAATGCCCGCGAAACGTAACGCGTGTTATCAGCGGAATCATACGAGCGGTCCCGAGAACGCCGAAAATTATACTCGCGAATTCTTTTGAAATAGACTATAGTAATGGTCCTGCAGCTCCTCACCTATGGCGTTTGCGAAATATGGATGAACGTTGCTTATATATTTGGTTATTTTTGTTTGGTTTACCTTGACAACCCTTTCCGCGTAAAAATAGTAAGCACCATTGATAATAATTTATTTTTCCGTATAAAAAACGATGATAGGTAACGTAAATTGGATTGAAGTACGTTAAAAGTGACAATTGTTACGAATTTTATATACAGGGACCGATTTAGCAACGAAGAAGTTAGGATTATTTAAAGATGTACGCATTCTCCTTAGGCGTGTGAGGAATGTAAATAAACACAGCGGTAATTTATTTATTTATTTATTTACCGTAACGACGGAGATTGGCAACGCATGAAAGAAGTTGGCAAGAAGGCATTTTTATTCCACTTATGGAGATAACTTAATTTCATCAAATCAAGGTCTCCATAGATCAAGTACGCAAAAAGTAACGTATGTTCCCTCTGTTATTTACAGGGACTGTTATAGAAAGGAAGTATTTAGAATTGGTCAGTACGGAATTTTTATGCGTGCCGTTGAGGACAATTTATTCCATAGAATGAAGGCTGTGGTAGATATTTTAAATTGCACTGATTTACGGAAAAAGGTGAATCATAAGTCGCTTATGGAATGCATTCTTCTGCAGAAATATTCGACACCTGTAAAATTTTACGTTTGTTATATACCGAGACGCATTCCCATCCAAGTGATGAAAACTAGGTAAGCAGGTAATTTTTATTCACGTCATTAAGAACAATCTGCTTTATAGAATAAAAGTTATGGTAACACATTCCAGATACCACATTTTGAAACAATGTTGGAATGGTCGATTCAAATGAAAATGCATGACATGTGATAAATGCAAAGTTTCTCAGTGAAATTTATATCCTAATCATGTTTCCTTTTGAAATTAATATGCTTATACAGTTATCCCCCCGCTGATTAAATTCAATACTAGTCTATAATATAATTCAGTGTGTTTGCCTGTTTGTCAGGCTATGGAAATCCACACGCTTGATCCTAGGGCCAGTAGACTTAATATGTAATCTAACATGATCGAAAGGAAGAACTTAGTTTTGGCATTGGTGACGAAATTTTAACCTCCCCCCGATTCTGCCGGTCTGCACGTATATAATTATCATTGAACGGACATAAACCCGCCATTTTTGCGTCATACGAAACAGAATTTTGGATTTAGATTTACAATGACTGACTGGATAAACATCGAAACAATATTGGCATCTCCTGTGGCCGATAGTTTAAATTTAGGGTGAACGAAAGTACCCACTGAGATATATCTAGGGATACGAAATCGAAACGAAAGTATAAAAGTACTTGGCATCGAAAGGAAATTACCGATGTGAGAAAAGTATCGATACTTTTTTCGTATCCCTAGATACATCACGGCTCATTTGAGAGCCCAAGTAACTCCGGTGTCGGGAAACATAAAGTTTTGTATTTTTACTTGCCCAGCACATGATTATTTGATACCTAGATGTTAGAGCGAACGAACCTACAGAGGTGTGTGTGTGACCACTCATTTGAAAGCCTGCGGTTGATTATCTCGAGAGTACCTTTAGTTTGAATGAGAATATTAGCGAGTGGTATGAGCTTGAACTATCGGAAACTCTGAAACTGGGGCAATTATTATCTAGTTCGACCTGATTGCGGGGGAAAATATCGGTCCTCTTGTTTACGATCATTCTACGTGTATATATATATGTAGGTATTCTTGTATCAATTTCCATACATGCAGTCAAACCCCGATTTAGGGAACCCATGTAAAAGGCCACCGCCGCATATACCTAGATTGAGCGCCGCTCTCGCTTTAACGTCGAGGTCGGCGATGAAAAAACGGCGATAAATCGGGGTTTGACGGTCTGAACTCTCATATGAGTATTATATACGTAAATACATACCTTTCCGTCGTATATACATATATCATCGTGAACTCTATGTAATTTGATTGGTTAATGTGCCTGATGTACTGCTCGACGGTGGCGCCGCTGTTGAAGGATCTTCATAAAATTGCGGAAGAAACAAAAACTATTTACGACTGACTGCAATGGCGTATTTAACGCACTTTCCGATTAGGTAAAGTGATTGAAATTTGGTAGAAACTTTTAACTCTCAGAGTAAAAGCCATTTACGAAATAAAATCCCAAAAGAAGACGCCGGTTTTGACTCAAGTGGATAATTTCCTTTTCCAATAAGATAGCACCCAAAAAATAATCAGTTTGGGGGACGCGCAGGCTTGCATTCTTTTGCTAGCAAAAATCGGAAGAATTGATCCGCGATCTTCAAATTGGGACTGTCTTAAATGAGAACGAACAAAGTTTCTTATTCTTACCTTCAGTTGTCTTCCTCAGTACGCAAAATGACTTTTTTGGCAAAATTTAGCGATTTAATGAAGATTCGTCCTGACAACCAGACCATTGTTGAAATCGAGAACCCAGCCTTATATAATAATTCCCGATTGTGCGTCCTTTTGTGTGTCTGTCTGTCCCAGTAGTTTTGGGCATTTCGCAATGGAATTAAGTTGTTTTATATATATATATATATATATATATATATATATATATATATATATATATATATATAAGTTTTTAAAACACAAACTTCTCAGAATTTAAATTTAAATCACACTACAAAGTCCCGTAGATGTTCAACGGGCAATTCCTCTAGTTATTGCCTGAATTCTCATATGAGTAATAGATGCATAGGTATTGAGTTCCTTAATATGAGCCGTCAAACGTAAGGTCTTTAATGCTGTACAACGGTTTTCAATGACAAAGCGTAAAACTTTGTCATACATCCCTTACGTTAGTATTTCCACTAACATTTCGTGAGTTGAGAATAAATTATTTCCGAGGATAACAAAACTACGAGATTTTTTTAACCCTTAAAAACCTTAGAGAACTAAACACTCGTAAAAATTAACCACGTCGCTTCACTTTAAGGCTCATTTACTTAGATTATGCGTGTTTGCACGATGCAGCGCCACTGTAGCTTCGTGTCCAGAAGCCCTCCTCCTGTTAGTTAGCTTTTAGCTTCCGTCGAGAAAGTTCAAATTGGCCAAGATGTCCCCGTGTCGTGAAATTTTAGACTGTTTAGTACTCACGCGCCATCGAGGTAAGCGCGTCTCAAATCGGATTTTATCAATTTTTATCCATTATTTCATTATTTATTTAGAATCTTCACCGGAAAATACGCATCCATAATAACAAAACATCTGATTTGGCCAACACATGACTCTTTCCATATCTGTAATATTTTTAAAAATTCCAAATAGGTTACATAATCATAAATATTTTAAGAAATTGCGAGAAAATTTTAGACTTTACAAAGAACAGAAATAAACTCAAACCATAGCCATCTAGTATTGGGTGCAGCAACGAAGCTCCAACAATTAAGAAAGGAAAAAGGAGCGTTACTAAGACGTTACCAAGCGTCAATTGTTAACAATAGTCTTCGGTAGGTGGCGTGGTGGTGGCAGCTAAAAATATAATATATCTCTTAAACAATGCATTACATGGGAAAATGTTTTAAAAATAGTTGTAGAAAATTTAATCTCCTACAACTTTTACTCATACACATATTGATATATTAAATATTAAAGAAAATATTCCAAAATAACGGATAAGTGAAAAGAGTAAACACCCACTTCCGGTAGACCGATCTTTACCAAAAATTACTCAAATCTTTCAACTTTTATAAAAACGTTAAATACCAAATTTCGCGTTCATCTGATTGATAATTTTTGAGTTAGAGCGCCCACAAAAATCTATCACATACACACACACAGTCATCATCGATAAAATGGTCAGAACGTATTCAGGGGACCTCAAAACGTGTATTTCCGTTGAAATCTCGGAGTCGATTTTTGTCATGAATACAATACTATACAATACTAAAAAAAGAACGGTACGCTATATCTGTAACACGAAAAAACGGGGAATGACCGCTAATTATTGCGTAACCTGTCGTCAAACGTATTGTCCTCAACATCGAACAAATACGTGTGCAAACTCTTCGTAAATTATTGAAAATACCGTTGTATCTTAAGGTTTACAGTCTAATGATGTTGTTATTTGCTATTAAAATCTTCCAATTATTTCGTGCGTAAAAATAAATTTTAAAAATTTAGTCGTAAAAATTGCGAGTGTTTAAGAGTCTTTACGTATGCTTCCAGATGATTAGTACTCTTAGGGTTAACTACTGACTACTTCATCTTCTCGCCCACATATCCCTGTGATAAGGCGAGGTGAGAGCGCTGAAACTATTCGCAAACAGTTACCACAACATTAGAAAGAAAATTTTTGACACTATTTTTAATACAAATTTAATAATTCTTAAAAATACGAAAATTATTTCAATTTTATATTTTTAAGGGTATATAAATAGATTTTATCTGAATGTATCACAAGAAAACAAAAAAAAAAGATAAAAATTATTTCACCGTCGCGTCTTCTGTGAGACGGAATAAACGACTTTGGCGAGTGCTGCCACTCAAGCGACAGTGTCGAAACACTACAACATAAATTCCCAAATACTCCATCTACAGCCGTTTCGATGTACTAGGACGCAGGAGGTTCCGAGATCAGATAATATGGAGCAAAACGGCGATTACAAAAAAACGCACCCACAGACGAGTGTTCCGGTAGTTAAGGTACATAATAAATGACCTATTCCTTCCCGCGGAACAGGTTTGATATAAGACAACCGCGACTGCAGCGCCATGCTGACGGGCCATTCATTATACCGGGACACATATATTTATGTTTGCGTACCTGTCCTCAAACCTGGTAGGAAAGGCCTACCTCCGTATTTAATTCCTAGGTATTAATTACACCGAAAAACCAATCATACGAAATTTTAAAAAAACGTAAATTTCACATATCATTCCTTGAAAAAAAAAATATATATATATATATATATATATATATATATATATATATATATATATAGGTGTGTATATATATACATACATCTCTTTCTCTCTATTACCAGCCAGAAAGAACAATAAAAAATATCAAATAACGGAACGGTATATTATTACAGATTTTTTAAAAAGATTTTAATTGCCCGCATCAATAATAGCGGAAATGAGGCATTAAATTCGCCGAAAAATTACGCCTCGGGGTAGTAAGGAGAGGAGAGGGGGTGAAAAATTGCCCCCCAATGGAAGCTAACGTATAATTTCTCTATTCTTTTATTCTTCAAACCCGGGGAGGGAAAAAAAAGAAAGTGAAAAAAAATAACGCTGGAACCTTTTTCCACGAGACATATTTACACCCGCGCTTCCGACACTAAATAACAGGTGTCGCGTTAATAGGCACAGCCAGGAAAGTGCTGCCATCTATTAGAAGTCAATTGCACCTCCGAGAGAGGGGGGGGGATAATGAGCGTGGAATATTACGGTGAGATATGATACTGGGCTGGTTGCGGGTGAGAGAGTATGTGAGTGATAAGGAACGAAGAGGATAGAGAGAGAGAGAGAAGAAAAGAAGGAGAGAGATGGAGAGAGAAAGAGGCGTTCCAAACGGAACTTACGTCGCCTATTTTTCGAAATGATTATTTTAAATTAAATATGGCGGGGCTTGTTTATTTATATCGACCTTGTCGCTAAGCAACGAGTCTTTCTTTTCTGACGTTTATGATACTGCGGGTGAATAATCACCCAACCTAATAATTTTACACCTCAGGTCATCTTTTACTTCATTTTAAAAGTTATATCGACATCGCTAGGGATGCGAAAAAAGTATCGATACTTTACTCACACCGGTAATTTCCTTTCGATACCAAGTACTTCTGTACTCGATTCTTTTCTTCCGATTTTCTTGTGATATCGGTACTTTCGGTCCGATACTTTTGTGGAATCGATACTTTTTATTCGACATAACTTATGAGTAAGGTATCGATACTTTCGTTTCGATTTCGTATCCTTAGATACGAAAAAAGTATCGATGCTTTACTCACACCGGTAATTTCCTTTCGATACCAAGTACTTATTTACTCGATTCTTTTCTTTCGATTTTCTAGTGACATCGGTAATTTCGGTCCGATACTTTTGTGGTATCGATACTTTTCCTTCGATACATAATATGATTGCGGTATCGATACTTTCGTTTCGATATCGTATCCCTAGACAACACCAAAGAATAATAAATTGTTGAAAAGTAAAGGGAAAATGATTTGAACGAACAAAACTCACAGATAGCCAAAATAGTGATAATGTGTTTTTAAAATAAATTAAACAAATGAAACCATTGGAAAAGATTACAGATAATATCGTTTCGCGCATTCAATTTATATGACTTATTATTCACCGAGGACTGCACAAATTATGATTTTAGTTATTTTATTTTATATATCGCAAAAACATCTTGAAAAATAATTATAAAGAAAAATATATCATTTTGTATAAATAGTTTGATGTACTGTAATCATTTAATATTGCTAAATGTTGATTTTTTATTAAAAACTCAGCATATCCCCAATTTTCCCATTTCCAAAACTTCAATGTTAAATGGTAAAAACTAACGATAATTATCGATAGTCAAGTCTATTGATAAAGATTTTATTCCACCTCCAGCGCATACATTTTATATGACTTATTATTCACCGAGGACTGCACAAATTATGGTTTTATGCTCGCAGCGGACCTAATTTACGCATGACAATACAGAGTAAATACATCGCAACGTGATCGCCGCTGTTGGCGAAAAATCACCTAAGTGGTCACAGGCGAGCGAGACGATTAGACCCCTTCACCCTGTATCACTACGTCAGCCACTAGATCCACTATATTGACGCTAAGTGGGCGAATAGCTGCAACCAAATTACTGTGACAACTGCTGCCATCTCATGGCAAGATCTGAAACTATCGGTTGGGTGAAATTTCGCCCTAAGATTAACAGATATAGAAATATGATGCAAACGTAACTTAGGATGCCTAGCTACTTTCCAATTAATCATGTATTTATTACTTATATTGGATTTTAATATACTTAAATCTTTGTGTTCCCAAATTTTAGTTATTTTATTTATTTTTTATTTTTTTTATTTATTCAGCAATTCCACATACAGCACTAACTCGTGATTAGTGATAACAACTGCAAAAACGCCAGTATTTACGCTAAATTTGAAGAAATACGATAGATAATCAAAATTCTACAATAAAAATTAGAATTTTCATTCATTTCCCCAGAGAATGGTACAAACCTCGCTCCGATATTACAATTCTAAGATATTTTAATGTGCGAGAGAAAATCTCCCTACACGATGGATTTCACGGACTTCCCATGTAAATCAAACGGGAAGGATTATGTTCCTGGAATCGAACCCGGGACCTTCAATTTCTTCGTGACAAAAACCATCCTCGGGAGTTCCCGACCCCAGCAGTAAGAGATGTTTTCCAAGAGTTATTGGAATCCGTCTCTTGGTTCAAAACTTAATAGGGAAAGTCAAACAGGAAGCGAAGATATTCTCATTCAGTAAGGAGAAAAGCGATGGAAGAATTGCAGAAAAATTTACGTTAGGCGCCAGCAATAATAGACAATTTCTCCTTATAAAATTAGACAAGTGATATTTTAAATGTCATGTTTGTTTCTATAATTTGTATATGTGCAATTTTAACTGTCTCTCTCTCTCTCAAGCGAAAAAGGTCACATTACAGTATTGAAATAAAGAAAAAAGAATTTTTTTCTTTTGGGCAATCGTTAAAAATGCCCACACGTAGTTTACTGAATAATAATAATCTGCAATAATTAATGTTGCAATCTCTTAACTTGGACATTGCTACAACTAAAATTTCGATGCTTCATAAACAGCGCGAAGAGGATAACGCAATTCTTTTGTCTATCTGAAGGCTCAATAGACGCTAATTCAATCGGAGGCAACAATGCGAGTCGCCTTGGCAACGCCCGGAGAGAGTACGAAAAAGTTATAACATTTCGAATAGAAACGCGAGTTTCTGACAAATTCTTCCGTGTAACGTCTAAACATTGCAAGAACAGGATATTTTATGTTTTGAGCCGTCGAATTAAACAAAAACGGGGAAATTTTATCCATATTTACGTATTTTAATGACTGAATGAAATAAACCTTGCACCTTGAAAATCGATTCTCCTGTGTAAACGTATGGGAAAATATAATTACTTCCCGGAGTCTAACCTGACGTAAACCAAAACAGTTTTATCTGGGTCTCCTAGTAGGCAGAAACAAAATGCCCTTCGCAGTATTTTTTTACGACAAACTGTTCAAGAGATAGACAGACGGACGGACGGACAGACATTTAGTAATTATATATAAAAGACTACAGGCTTAGAATGAAAGCCCGTCGATATGATGGGAAAGGACATGTTATTTATTATTTTAATTAAAATATCGTGCTTATTATCCTTAGAAATAAATTATCCATATCTTTCAAATATCAAAATGTTTTTAAAATCCTAACATAATGGATGTATAACGTAAACATTAATGCTTTGTCGTAGGAAAACCGTTGCACATAAGTTAAGACTCTCTGGACTACACGTTAAATGCTTTATGGCTCGCATTAAGGCACTCAATACTTACGTATAGGGATACGATAACGAAACGAAAGTATCGGTACTGTAATCATATGATGTATCGAACGAAAAGTATCGATACCACAAAAGTATCGGGCCGAAAGTACCGATATCACTAGGAAATCGAAAGAAAAGAATCGAGTACAAAAGTACTTGGTATCGAAAGGAAATTACCGATATGAGTAAAGTATCGTTACGTTTTCCGTATCCCTACTTACGTATATATTACTCGTATGAGAATTGAGACAATAATGGGGTCTCGAATTCAACAATGGCATGGTTGTCAAGGCGAATATTCACGAAATTGCTAAATTTTCCGGAAAAATTCATTTTAAACGTTAGAATTGGAGTTTTGCGGACAGCGAGAGAGAGATAATCGAAATAAATAATAAGAAATTCAGTATTTTTCTTTGAAACAGTCTCGGTTTGAAGATCGGGGGGGGGGGGGGAACCAATTTTTCTAATTCTTACGAACAACAGAGACCGAAATCTTGCAGGACGCCGAATTGATTTATACGTGTTATCTTAATGGGATACAGGTCCCGGCGGCAGCGGGTCCCCATCGCAACTCAATGCATAATACCCAAATTACATAATAAAAATTGGGTTTACTTAATACAGAAATATAACCTTTTTTGATACCATTTCCTATACACACTATATACTACTTCTTGACATCAAGTCGCAGGAACTCTAGTCACAACTGCTTAGGCACCACTCAATACATAATGCCCAAATTACGTAATAAAAATTGAATGTTCTTAATACAAAAATATAACCTTTTTTGATACCATTTCCTATACACACTATGTACAACTTCTTTTACTTCAAGTCACAGGAACTCTCGTCACAACAGCTTAGCCACAAACTTCAACATGTTTCGTTTGTTATTTGTCCATATAATTACAAAAATTTTAAATAAGTAAATAATCTTCTTCGTGAATTAAAAAAACATTAATAAACAATAATAAAACAATAATTAACGCCCCTTGTTGGCGCAAGTTCTATACAAACGAAAAATTATTAACCTACAAATACTCACACTAAATATTAAATACAAAAGTTTTTGACAATTTTACTTTTAAATGCTTTATCGGTTTGAGGAAAGGGTACAAGAAGTTCTTCGAGTAAATCATTCCAGTCCAATGCTGTTCTGTTGAAAAATTAATATTTACCAACATATGAATTATCTTCCGGAGTTGAACCCGGGACTTTTTTGTGAATTAATTTTTTCCTGTGGCAATCCTGAGGGAAATCGAGGATCACGTACAAAATTTGGTTGACATGGACTAATAAACAACTGAGATATTAAGCGTTGTTGACAAAATGACCAAGGGGACAAGGACATTACAGCATTCGATGATCTTACGCCTTACGGAATAATTACGTAATTTTCTTCCGTATTTGGACGCTAGATGGCGTGGACAGACAAATTGCACTCGACATATTTTAAAGCTGTCGGTTTTCAGACATTAAATTCTTCGATATTTATCAGAGTCACAAAAACAAAAGAAGTGATATATATATATATATATATATATATATATATATATATATATATATATATATATATATATATATATATATATGTGGACTAAATTAATTACATGAATTTCCCGAGTTCCAATAACTCAATTCCTCGTCATTTCCGGGATTTGCCCGAAGATGTCGTACATATCAAATTCGTGATTTCGGAAAAAGTCACGGGACATTATTTATCACGAAAATGTACGCGAGACGACGTAGTTACGACTTGTAGTTTCGTAGATAACAAGAAGATTCAAATAGGAACTTCTGATGCTTACTTTCCATTTAATATTTATATTGCCTCAGACAGAGTTAAGATAATCGCGGATATGTTGCGAGTTTTGTGTTCCCAAATTTCATAATTTAGCGTTGCATAAAATATTACAAATACATTCGAACCGAAAAATAAACCCATCACGAGTGTTTGTGAGGCCAAAACAACGCGTTTACTTATCAGAATACTAGTAGAAGGTGCTTGCATACTGCAAGCATTTCATTTCATCTCGTAAAAAACCTCAATTTTAGAGAGATATTTCATCACGGGAAATATTTCATCAATTCAAAAGATTTCTCCTCGGGACCCATTTTCGTTTTTTCCTTATGGAACAATAATGGAGTAAACAATCGCTAATTTTTACAATTTTATCAATATTAAACTTTCTCAGCATTGGGATAATAATGCCACACATTTCCGCCAAATTTTAAATTTGTAGCACATTTAAAAGTGAAATATCATTTATCTAATTGTTTAATATTAAATAATTTCATGGATGCATTGAAATGTTTATACGTTTACATAGACTAAATGCTATATATCTTATAAATTTCAGCTCCCTATCTTTCTCCGTGGTATCTAAACATTTACCTATTTGTTTAAAATTTAAGAATTTATTACTGCCAAACAAATTAAAATATCAAAATTTCTATAATCCCTATTTCGTTTTTTTAATAAATCCTACCTCTAAAAATAATTTCGGCTCCGTAGCACATTCGAAAATACACAAACCTCGAAAATTTGTTTAAACAAGTGCGAATTTTTAGCGGCCGCATTGTTGCACTTTTTCATGATTTTCGTTTTTTATAGACGGTTTTGCACAAAATCCCACCTAAGAAAAAAATTTCGAATCTCCATCTCATCTGGAAGTGCCTAAACATTAGTGTCCTCCTACATGTTATATCTATGTTATATCCTCCTCCTCTGTAAGGTACGTCGATATATATCAGAATATGATACATAGGTGGGAAAACTCCTTAAGCCATGAAAGTTTATGACAAACCAGACGCACTTCGCCCACTAAGCGGGCATCTTCAAGGTCGTACTTCACGCTCGACAGTGACTGAAGTCAACTGTGCGAGGACAATGAGGATTCGGGTATTGAGGGGGAACGAAAAACATAAGAAATGCGAAAAACTTGTCCAGGCGTCCACGTTATGATTATCTGTCAGTTTGTACAAGGTTTTGTTGAAGTCAACATCTGTATTCACGATTGTTTGACGGTTTTTGTAAATGTCTAAATTTTCCAAGGAGTTGAGTGAGTTTTTAGACGAAATAATTGAACTGATGTCGTTCACATTTATACTGTCTTCTGTTTCGACTATATGTTTGACTACGCTCGATTTTTTCAAAGCGGTTGCGTTTGTTAGTGTGCTAGATGTCCCTTCTACCGTGTGATCATTTCCCTTTTTGTTTGGCCTATATATAGTTTGTCGCAATGTGAACATTGTATTTTATAGATCCCAGATTCGTTTCACTCTTCTGTCTTGTCTTCAGCACTACCTAATCAATTTTTTTTAATTGCGTGGGTCCGTGTAAACAGTTGAATATTTCTTTTGCTTGAAAATCTCATCCGAGCATTTGTTTGGAGGAGGGAAATGAGGTAATTTTACATAACATTTTTGTTGTATTTTTTTTTTCGATTTTGAAGATGGTAGTTTTGGTCAATGTTTTTTCGAGTTTGTGTTTTCGAAATAGTTTTTCGATTAAGTTGTAGCTCTACCCGAGGTTTATGGCTATTATTTCTTTTATATATGTGTGCTAGTTAGTTAGGAACATTGCAATGTACTATATGACGGAAGACAGGTGTTTTTTGGCTGATCGGATGGAAACAGTTATTGGGGATAAAATTGTCGGTATGTGTGGTTTATATAAAAATGTCAAACTCAATTTGGTGTTTATCTTTCGTAATTAACAAGTGAAGAAATGGTAAAGTGTTGTTTTGAGCTAATTCACGGGTGAATTTATTCGTTGGTAATAAATTATTGAGTTGATTAATAAAATACTCTAGTTTTTGTTTGTTTAAATCAAAAAAACGCAAACACATCCTCTACATATCCATACCAAATTTCAGGGAAATATTAAAATTTTTCTTTGCATTTATTTTAAAAAAAGGGCATGAATAAGATAGCAATGAATGGTCTTTATTATTAGAATATACGTAATCTGAGTCCAACAATGGCTGTTGCTATGGCAACAGTCTCGTTAGCAATGAATGGTCTTTATTATTAGAATATACGTAATCTGAGTCCAACAATGGCTGTTGCTATGGCAACAGTCTCGTTAGCAATGAATGGTCTTTATTATTAGAATATACGTAATCTGAGTCCAACAATGGCTGTTGCTATGGCAACAGTCTCGTTAGCAATGAATGGTCTTTATTATTAGAATATACGTAATCTGAGTCCAACAATGGCTGTTGCTATGGCAACAGTCTCGTAACGAGCGATAAAAATTACGCGAAATCCTAAAAAAAAGGACAACCGATGAAATCAAAATTCTACGATAAAAGTCAGAATGTACGTTCCTTTGCTCAAGAGAATTTCACAAATCTGGCTTCGATGTTGCGATTCCAAGATCTTTCAATGCGCAAGAGGAAATTACCCTGCGCGATTGGTTTCACCGATCTCCCATGTAAATCGAATGGGAAGGATAGTGTTCCCGGAATCGAACCCGGTAAATTCAATCTTTGCAACGGGAACTATCCACGGAAACTCATCTTGAATAGCAAGAGATTTTCGCCGAGTTTCGTGAAAAAAAAACGGTCTATTGGTTCAAAGATTAATAGCGGACGGACAACGACGTAAATACAAACATGTTTACATCCTGGAAATTAGGCTAAAAATACGAGAAAGCATAACGTCGCATGTTTTGTTTACATCGGTCAAAACGATTTTCTATCGGCCTATAAGAATTGGAAATCCGTATTTTCTCTCCAATGCCGTTCTTCTATATGATCCGCGAGGAATGGATTTAAATATTTATTCGGAAAGACAGCATAACGACTGCGAGAGCATATAATTACGACTTTTGGTTTCTGAGATTAAAAATTCAACAACTCCCCAAGCTATCGATATCCCTATATAGGCATTTCTCATAAAGAGAGGGTCTTCGGAACCTCTCTGTACGCGACGTTTATAAGCGTTCTTTGCAAGGAGTGAACGCATAGGAGGGGAGGTCATTTCCGCCCGTCCGTCATTCAGCATGTTAAAACTCGGGAACCGCCGGATGTATTTTAAGGAAATTCGGTATAGGCGAGTTTTGCTAAAATCGGTCCATCGACTGCAATTTTGGTTAAAATCGGACAACAATTACGACCACTTTACATGAAGACCTACATGTAGTTTACGATGTTCCTTTGTTTCAACTCGGGAACCGCTTGACGTATTTCGATGAAATTTTGTATTGGAGAGTTTTGCTAAAGTTGATCCATCGATTCCAATTTTGGTTAAAATCGGACAACAATTACGACCACTTTGCATGAAGACCTACATGTAGTTTACGATGTTCCTTTGTTTCAACTCGGGAACCGCTTGACATATTTTGATGAAATCTGGTATTGGAGAGTTTTGCTAAAGTTGATCCATCGATTTCAATTTTGGTTAAAATCGGACAACAATTACGACCACTTTACATGAAGACCTTCTTGTGGTTTACAATGTTCATTTGTTTCAACTCGGGAACCGCTTGACTTATTTTGATGAAATCTGGTATTGGAGAGTTTTGCTAAAGTTGATCCATCGATTTCAATTTTGGTTAAAATCGGACAATAATTACGACCACTTTACATGAAGACCTACATGTAGTTTACAAAGTTCCTTTGTTTCAACTCGGGAACCGCTTGATATATTTTGATGAAATTTTGTATTGGAGAGTTTTGCTAAAGTTGATCCATCGATTCCAATTTTGGTTAAAATCGGAAAACAATTACGACTACTTTACATGAAGACCTACATGTAGTTTACAATGTTCCATTGCTTCAACTCGGGAACCGTTTAACATATTGTGATGACATTTGGCATTAAACAGTTATGTTAGAATTAATTTTCCGATTCCAATTTTGGTTAAAATCGGACAATAATTACGACAAATTTACATGAAGCCCTACATGTATTTTACAACGTACCTCGCTTGCTTCTTGTTAAATTTTCATCTGAGCGAAAAATATTGATAACATTCTGAATTCTCAAAGAACGCATTTGGAAAATCTGTGTATACAGTATATATATATATATATATATATATATATATATATATATATATATATATATACAATATACCTTTCCAATCATGTTCGTACTCGGTCAGGGTGTTGCCGGGACGACCCGCATTGTTGTCTCCGATTCAATTGAAAGCCTTGAAACTGACGAAAGAATTGCGTTATTCACTTCGCGCTTTCTACGAAACATCGAAATGAAAGTTTTTAGCAAAGTAAAACTTAATAGTTTGTAATGTTAATAATTGCAGATTATTACTATTCAGTAAGCTGCGTGTGGTCTGTGGGCGTTGTTAACGATCGGCCAAAAGAATTTTTTTTCTTTATTTAAATACTGGAATGTGACATTTTATTATGTGAGAGACAATTAAAATTACACATATAAATTGTTAAAAAAACATCCAATTCAAAATGTCTCTTGTCTAATTTTACAAGATGAATAGGGGCCATTATTATAATAAATGAAAAATAACACATTGTGAAGTAAAAAACTATTTTTAATGGTAATAATTCGCGAGTAAAAAATTAAATAAATGGTTTAATTAATTGTACATTAAAAAATTGGATATATATTTCAAAAAATAGAAGCCATTTTAGAGCATTGATAACATAAAACGTTGAATATAATTATCATGCAAAATTATTTTCCTCTCAGATTTCTGATTGACTCCGCAAATGTATTTGCAAAATGTAATTATTTAAATATGGGCCAAAATTCTCCGTTTTTGTGTTATTAGACGGTTAAAATTAGCAATATATCTTAATCTTGCAATGTTATGGATGTAACACGGAAGAATCCGTCGAAATTTTAAGGCTTTTTCGTACACTTCCCCGGTGTTGCCAAGGCGACCCGCATTGTTGCCTCCGATTCAATCGCCTTCTATTTAGCCTTCAAACAGACAAAAGAATTGCGTTATTCTCTTGTTTATTTCGTCTCCTAAACCGACGGACGGACTTTAATCAAATTAAGTACCTTATTTTGAACTGAGTCCGTCAATTATAACATCCACTTCATATGAGTACTTAAAAAAATCATATTATTGTCTCGTTAAACGGCATCAGCGTATTAACAATTGAATACATATTTCGAGCACATCGACCTTGGCAGGAGTGACACGATTGTTAAATAATACATTTCGGTAATTTCGATTTGGAAAGAATCGACCAAAATCGATTTCAGCGAAATTTCGTAAGAAGGCGTGCAACATAAAAAAATTAAGATTTTTTTATATAGATGTAAATATCAGAACTGCCACAATACAAGTAATAACAAATGTCTTTTAACAATTATTTATATTGAACTGTCCTCATCAATTTTAATTAAATTAAAATAATTATAATATATATATATAAATCAATAACTCCATATTACCACCGGATCAACTAAACAGGTGTAGCACAATTACAACTAAAAATCTTTCAGTATTCGTGGATTTGGAGGTAATTGGCTCGATGGATTTAAGCTAAATGTTTCATATAAGATTTGTGCGACCAGCTATAATGAAATCAATACTTGTCTGTTGAAAGCAGAGCTAAATAGAAGGGTTACAGCAATAAATGGTAAAATACTATTTCTTTTAGACGTATTTCTAGGAGATCTATCCGCCTGGATTTAAACCCATATAAAATCTCCTCATAAATAACCTAAATAGCACATTTCAACCGGGTTGACTAAACAGGGTCACCACAATATCAAGGTTAAAAATTATTCTTTGCCCATGTTTTTGGCAGGTATTATTGCTGAACAGATTTCAAACAAGAAATTTCTTTTGAGGGGCGAGTATAGAATGGAAAAACTAAATCAACGTGTTTAGAACGGATCTAAAAAGCAGGGCTACCACAACATAAGGAAAAATAATTTTCTTATTTCGAAGCGAAAAACATCAGCATTAAACCACGGCGAATTTGACGAATGGCACTCCTGTGCCAAGGGGGAAACCCGTTTACGTCAATACACGTTTCTAAATTTATTTTCTTGCTTTAGAGAAGCTCCTTCCTCTCATATTGTAGGATGGAAAACGTCATACGCTGGAAACGTCTGATATTTTTTCCGGGCGATTCCGGGATTGGGAAGACGAGAATCGGCCCCGCCTCCCCTCCCCTTAAACAAGCGAAGATTCAGAACGTCTAGGACATTAAAGGAAAGGGATGAGGTGGAAGACTGGAGAATTCTCAGTTTGGACAAAATTAACCCCATGTGATTGTTGAGCAAAGTGCAATTAATCATTCCTTGGTATCCAGGCGAAAGAGTTAAGGGGAGAGAGGGAGGGAAGGGGAGGGAGGGAGAGGGAGGGAGGGAGGGGGAGGGAGAGGGAGGGAGAGAGGGGGGAAGAGAGAAACAGACGATTACAAATCCGTTCTAGAAGGCCTTTTAATGCTCTGGGTTAGGCGGTAGGCTATCCTCGCGGTATCAAGTCGGGATCTCTGCGCCCATTTAGGACTACCAGGGTTATGATTGGTGGCCAAAGTAGTGACGTGTGCGGCGGAGGTTGAGAGATCGACCAATCAGATAAGAGAACGAGGGGAAAGAGGGAGGGAGGGGGTGTTTTAGGAGAACTTCGCGAGGAGATGGTGGAGGAAAGGGGAAGTAAGGGGAGTTTGGATATCGGAATGAGGAGAGGCATCATTCAAATGGGAGATGTTGGAGATAAGGAAAAGAGAGAAGAGATATAGGAAGAGAGAGAGGAAGGGAAGGTTGGAGCGAGAGAGAGTGTGTGTAGGAAAGAAGAGAGATAGAAGAGGGGAAGAGAGAGAAAGGGAGGAAGGAAAGAAGAGAGAGGGGGAGAGAGTAGAGACAAAGGGTAGAATAGTGAGGAAGATTGTAGAAGAGAAGATAACAGGGAGAAGAAGGGAATAATAGAGGAATGGAGAGGGAGAAAGTAGAAGAAAATACAATTTATAACCTGCGAAAACCCATTGATACATAAAAAACAATATAAACGAAACTAACACAATAAAGTGAAAATCAAAAATTAAATGTTAACATAGCAGCTTAAAAACATAATAATAACGACAAACAAATAAACGAGAAAATATTAAGAAAATGAATACATGAGAAACTTATTTATGAATGAGATAAATAAGCAAAATATACATAATAAATGTACACTCAACAGTAAAACAAAAGAAAAAAGAATTGCGGGAAATCTTACAATTTAAACACAAAAGAATAAACTGGAAGTATTGAGTAAGGATAATGGATGGAGAGTGTAAGAGGATGATCAAGGATTGCTTTGATGTTTTAAGATATGAGTGAGACAGGGGCGTTTGAAGAGGAGAGGGGAAGGCAAGATGAGAGAGAGAAAGGGAAGAGAGAGAGAGGGGGGGAGAGAGTATACGATAAGAGAGAGAGGAAAAGATAGATCGAGAGGGAGAGAGAGGAAGAGATTGAGAGAGTAAATTGGGGAAATAGTGGAATAAGAAGAGATAGAGATAGATGAATAGACTGCGGCAGAGAAAGATACAGGAAGGGGAGAGATAGCTTGAAGGTGAGAGAGAGTGAGAGAGAGAGATGGAATGAAGGAGAAAGTTGGTGAGTGAGATTGTAGTGGGAAAGAGAAAGAGAGAGATAAAGGAGGGGAAGAGGGAGATAGATACTAAGAAGGAGAGAGAAGAGAGAGAGGAAGGGATAGAGAGGAAGGGAGAGAGAGAGGAGGGGGGAGAGAGAGGAAGGTAGAGAGAGGAAGGTAGAGAGAGGAAGGGAGGGAGAGGAAGGGAGAGAGAGAGAAAGGGAGAGAGAGGAAGGGAGAGAGAGAGGAGGGGGGAGAGAGAGGAAGGTAGAGAGAGAAAGGGAGAGAGAGGAAGGGAGAGAGAGGAAGGGAGATAGAGGAAAGGAGATAGAGGAAAGGAGAGAGAGGAAGGGAGAGAGAGGAAGGGTGAGAGAGAAAGGGAGAGAGAGAAAGGGAGAGAGAGAAAGGGAGAGAGAGAGGAAGGGAGAGAGGAAGGGAGAGAGAGGAAGGGAGAGAGAGAGGAAGGGAGAGAGAGAGGAAGGGAGAGAGAGGGCGAGAGGAAAGGAGAGAGAGGGGGAGAAGAAGGGATAGAGAGGGGGGGAGAGGAAGGGAGAGAAAGGGAGAGAGAGGAAGGGAGAGGAAAGGAGAGAGAGAAAGAGAGAGAGGAAGGGAGAGAGAAGAAGGGAGAGAGAGGAAATGAGAGAGAGGAAGGGATAGAGAGGAAGGGAGAGAGTGGAAGGGAGAGAAAGGAAGAGAGAGAGAGAGGAAGGGAGAGAGAGGGCGAGAGGAAAGGAGAGAGAGGGGGGAGAAAGGGAGAGAGAGGGGGGGGAGAGGAAGGGAGAGAAAGGGAGAGAGAGTAAGAATGAGAGAGGAAGGGATAGGAAGGAAGAGAGAACGGAGGAGAGAGGAAGGGAGAGGAAAGGAGAGAGAGAAAGAGAGAGAGGGGAAGGGAGAGAGAAGGGAGAGAGAGGAAATGAGAGAGAGGAAGGGAGAGAAAGGAAGGGAGAGAGAGGAAGGGATAGAGAGGAAGGAAGAGAGAGTAAGGGAGAGATAAAGAGATTGAGAAGGAAATTGTAAGAAGTGAGTGATATGGAGGAAAAGAGAAATATAAGAATGGAGTGAATAAGAGAGAACGGTGGAGGGAGAGATAGAGAGAGGAGAGATAAAGAGAGAGAGAGAGATGGATTGAGGGACAAACCCCGGCGAGAGAGAAGAAGAGAAAATTATAAGAATGGAGTTAAAAGGAGAGAAATATAAGGAGGTGGATTGGAAGAAAGTGAAAGGAAAATGGTTTTGTTTGTTTCCATGGATAATGAAATGTCCATGAACATCCTAGCACTAGTGTCAAACACTTGCGCAAAACATTGAAATTACTTTTTTGCGATACCTGAATCGATGCCAATTATTGAAGGAAATATTGTACGCAAACTTTGCATTCAGTTGTTGTTTGGAAGAAATCAATCGCTATTAAAATTATCGTTTAATCCCGGACAGAAAACTTTATCATATCTTAAAATGGCTTTATATTTGCCCGGGATAATCGAGTGCAATTTACGCGTGACTGTAATTCTATTTTAACAGATTTTTTGGGTAAATAGAAAATTGGAAATTGGTAAAAATGTTTGTTTCTTAGAGTAAAAGCGATTTACGAATATAAATTTAAATAAACTGATGTTCCTCTCTTTCTTCCTCTCTCTCCCTATCTCTCTCTTACTCTCCCCCCTCTCTCCCTTCCTCTTTCTCCCTCCCTCTCTCCCTCCCTTCCTCTCTCCATCCCTTCCTCTCTCCCTCCCTTCCTCTCTCTCCCTTCCTCTCAATTTCCCTTCCTCTCTCTCCCTTCCTCTCTTTCCCTTCCTCTATCTCCCTCCCTTCCTCTCTCCCTCCCTTCCTCTCTCCCTCCTTTCCTCTCTCTCCCTTCCTCTCAATTTCCCTTCCTCCCTCTCCCTTCCTCTCTCTCCCTTCCTCTCACCCTCCCTTCCTCTCTCCCTCCCTCTCTCCCTCCCTTCCTCTCTCCCTCCTTTCCTCTCTCTCCCTTCCTCTCTCTCCCTTCCACTTTCTCCCTCCCTCTCAATTTCCCTTCCTCTCTCTCCCTTCCTCTATCTCTCTCCCTTCCTCTCTCCCTCCCTTCCTCTCTCTCCCTTCCTCTCAATTTCCCTTCCCCTCTCTCCCTTCCTCTCTCTTAAGGGTTAAATGTAAGAATGGACCTTCTGGTCTAAATTTCGCCCGAATAAAGACGATTATCTATCTATCTATCCCTCCCTTCCTCTCTCCCTCCTTTCCTCTCTCCCTCCCTCCCTCTCTCTCCCTTCCTCTCTCTCCCTTCCTCTTTCTCCTTCCCTCTCTCCCTCCCTTCCTCTCTCCCTTCCTCTCTCTCTCCCTTCCTCTTTCTCCCTTCCTCTCTCCCTCCCTTCCTCTCTCCCTCCCTTCCTCTCTCCCTCCCTTCCTCTCCCCCTCCCTTCCTCTCTCCCTCCTTTCCTCTCTCCCTCCCTTCCTCTCTCCCTTCCTCTCTATCTCCCTTCCCCTCTCTCGCTTCCTCTCTCTCCCTTCCTCTCCCTCCCTTCCTTTCTCCCTCCCTTCCACTCTCCCTCCTTTCCTCTCTCCCTCCCTTCTTCTTTCTCCCTTCCTCTCAATTTCCCTTCCTCTCTCTCCCTTCCTCTATCTCCCTCCCTTTCTCTCTCCCTCCCTTCCGCTCTCCCACCTTTCCTCTCTCCCTCCCTTCCTCTCTCTCCCTTCCTCTCAATTTCCCTTCCTCTCTCTCCCTTCCTCTATCTCCCTCCCTTTCTCTCTCCCTCCCTTCCGCTCTCCCTCCTTTCCTCTCTCCCCTCCCTTCCTCTCTCTCCCTTCCTCTCAATTTCCCTTCCTCTCTCTCCCTTCCTCTATCTCCCCTCCCTTTCTCTCTCCCTCCCTTCCGCTCTCCCTCCTTTCCTCTCTCCCTCCCTTCCTCTCAATTTCCCATCCTCTCTCTCCTTTCCTCTCTCTCCCTTCCTCTCTCCCTCCCTTCCTCTCTCCCTTTCTCTCTCGCCCTTCCTCTCTCTCCCTTTCTCTCTCTCCCTTTCTCTCTCTCCCTTTCTCTCTCGCCCTTCCTCTCCATCCCTTTCTCTTTTCCTCTCTCTCCCCATTCCTCTCCCTTCCTCTCCTTCTTCCTCTCTCCCCATGACTTTCTCCATATTTATATGGCAAGTTACATGTTAGCTATGGGAACGTTGTCAATATTTACTTCTGGCTGCCAATTAAGAAAGGAAAAAATGAGCGTTACTAAGACGTAACTATGCGTCAATTGTTTACAATAGTCTTCGGTAGGTGGCGTGGCGGTTGCAGCTAAAAATATAAGATATCTCTTAAACAATGCATTATATGGAAAAATGTGTCAAACAAAGGTTGTAGAAAATTATATTTTCTACA